>JABFPM010000537.1:0-27386 GCA_022817325.1 Idris sp. 1 HC-2018 | reverse complement strand
TATAAATATAGGATGTCTCGTTAATCAACAGAGTTGCGCTATCGACCACAGAATTCAGGGTGAATTCTACAGAAAAATGCGAGGGAGGTTTTAACATTTAGCGCGTGATAAACGGCCTACCAGTGTCACTGCTAAACAATGTATTTCGATTACATTATTTTTACCCCACAGAAAAGACAACAGTGCAAACAATATTTTTTTCTATTAAGCATCGACAGTTGACAAGCCATTTTTAAGTCATTTATCTTATACTATTCTTACAAAAAGTTTGACATCTGTAAAGCAAAAATAGGTTTGCTTTACTTTGAATGAACTAATTTTGGTAGAAGATTAATGTTGCACTAAAAAAAATTAATGTTCAAAAGGAGAATCTAATCGATTTCAAATAAAAACTTGAAACATTAACTTTTATTTCTATCAAGCAAATTAAGATTTTTTATATTTATATATAAATCCTGATTTTATTCGAAGAAGCATATTTATACAATATTTAGTATATTATTTATTTAGGATTTTCATTACATTTATTTGTTTGCAGCTTAAACAAAAACTTAATCTACAGACAGCTTTCAGTAAACATCATAAATTCTGTTATCAAATAAGAGTTAAAGGATCATCTTCAAGCACAACAAATATAGGTTATTATGGAGGTATATAAAATGAGTTTTACGAGGGGTGCGCTGTTACACTAATATCGTTTGAACAATTTCTAAATCAACTAAACCTGCAGCAATGTTTCTATTTTTAGGACTTCTATATTTGAATCTATCAACTTTTTGTCCAAATTCCCTTCAATTTGTCAAAGCGAGATTTCGCAATAAAAATTGTTCTAAAAAATTAATTGCAAAGACTATTTATACAGGTTTCTACAATTTCTTTTACCAACAAACAGTAAAGTCTTATCATTCTTTGATAACGAGCAAAAAACTAGGTGCAATAAAGTATCAACATTTTCTTCAGATTTAACAGGAACTAAAATTAAACATGTTCATTTTCTGTCAAGTAATGTTGAAACAATAGTTTCCAAACAATGTATATAAAGTAAATTGCTCAACAAATTGGACCCAAAACTTTTGTCGTTAATGTGAAATTTTTGTTTATTTATCATACCAGTTTTTTAATTATTCGACTCTGATGGCCGAATTCCTTTGATAATCGACTGGTATTCAAAAAACAAGAATGCCCGGAATTCGTTCCACCCCAGTTGAAAAAAAGTTGGTTTCACGGAAGGCTTTAACAGCAATTTTTTGTTCCGTCAATAAAGAAAACTTTCTGGTGAAATAATTGAAACCCAACTGATTAATTAAAAGCAAATCCAAAACAGTACCCAGAACTTTATTACATTTAATTCGAAGTTATAAATTTTGACAATTAATAAAATGTTGATAAGTTAACTGGATAAGAACTTATTGCATCTTAATATCTTTTGTAATTTTTTGCGCTTCTTATCAGGAATAAAAATAATGACTGAATAAAAAAAAGTTTGGGATATAAGATACTGGCGAACATCTTTGCGTTGTCGACAAAACAGTAAAGTAATGGTTTTAGTAGCAGCCGCGACTTTATCGGTGCGTTTAATGACGTTACATTTGATGTCCGTCTTATTTCGAAACGGCTTCTGCATCTGTTAAAAGCATCAGAACACTCGCAGCTACTTTTGCGCGATATACTATATTTTAAATAATCCTCACTCAAACTGGATTCTCCGGTTATCGTGAAAACCAAGAGCTTGCAATTAGTCGATACCGAAAGTGGAAGTGCTTGTTTCTTCAAATTTTGTTATTATCTCACTGCGGTCGGTTTCATTTACAAAATCGTGTTTAATTACAGTTCACGTAACAAAGTAAAAGCAAATTTAACTTCCATTTAATAATCTTTCCAAAAACAAAAAAATGTTTCTTTATTTACAAGTATATTTGCATATTTTACTAATATATCTTAACGATTACACGAATATAGATATTAAATTTTCATTTTGTGTACAAAATGTATAAATAATTGATTTTAAATGTATACATTAAACTCTGAAATAAATTATTTATGTACCATTTTCTGCATGCAAAAATTGTTAGGCATTATTATTATAATAACTCAATAATATTTTCGCCAAATCATTTAAACATAATTTACAAATAAAATATCCATACAATATTTTTTGAAAAATTGAAAATAAATAAAATAAAAGTTACGTTTAAATTTGACTAAATGTTGGGTATAACAGTTCTTTATATTATGTCTGCATTACTTTTTTTTTATTTATTTTTTTTTAAAGAGACCTTTGACCTGTTGCGTCTTTAAATGTGGATTATCTTGTTCTTAAAAGCTAGCAACGTGATTACAGCACATTTTACTGTTCATGTAAACATTATGAAAATGTATGAGTGCTCGTCTGTGTATATGCCACCACGAAAGACGTGTACACGTGTATCTGTATATGAGTGTTGGTACAAACGTCGAAAGAAAGAAAAAGAAAAAAAGAAAATAGGCATACTTTAGTCTGTAATTAACATACCAAAGACCTTTGAAACGTTCATTCTCTGGTTCGCGCAACGTTAGCCCGTTCCTTACGTTTGTTCGCACATACGTACAGGTTCGTCCAGATTACAACAAACGCCTTTGCGTTCCTTCCAAACCTTCCTTAGATCGGCACGCCTGTGATATCTCCCCCATTAAACCCTCACTTGATCTTTATCATTACAGTTTTTTACTTTATAACCGTATTCTTTCTCAAACTTTTCAACGTACGAAAATTTATCTTTAATTGGACACAATTTTGAAACATTTGATTTCATAATAATAAAAAAATAACAAGCTGCATGTCTGATATAATAAGTATACTTTGCGAAAGTCCCAAAAATGATAGAGAAAGTATGGGTGTTCCCGAAAATATTTGTGTACAAAAGAAATGCAAACTAACAAGAGATTTAACTTTTTTGGAATAAGTATATTTGCAGTATGTGGTTGAGTTTACAAAATTAATGTATCGTTTATAATGAGATTTCATAACTTTGTTTAATTTTGTGAGGAAATGAGTACTTTGCAACCATATCGAACTGCCAAGAAGGTCAGATTTTGAAAATGTGTACTTATACATGATATTTATGAAATTACGTTACTGCAGATTACTACGGATTTTAGTATAAAAGTATAGCTAAGAGTTATGATGATCTTCGTCAGCAGATATGTTTTATTCACTTAAATGTTTTCACAGAAGCAGCATCAAAATTTTAGCATGGGTCATTAAAAAATTATTTATTAACGTCAAGTGTATGTTGTATATTTTTAACTCTCATGTTACGCAGAACATTACTATAATAATGCTAAAACTTTTAAGAATGGGTTCAGAAACACCATAAGACTTAAATTGTTTGTAAAAAAACACTTGAGTTAAATACAAGTTCAAATGAGCAATAAATTTTATTTTATTTCAATCTATAAAATTACACATTTTAAAATTTATTTAACAACATTGAAAGGTTGACTTCTGGTTTAATTTAAAATTGATTTTCTATTCTACTTGAATTTAAAATTAATTACGAACCACAGTCAAAGTTAATTATCAATATTTCTATATTCATTATCATGGTATTTATTGGCCATAAATCATTGACAAGGTATGACTTAGGTCATAGCCTTACAAGGTCAAACAAGGTTGGTGCTGTAAATTGTCTTGATTTAACGGTTGTGTCCTAAGAGAGTTAACAATGGTTGATATAAAAAACATCTACATCAATTTTACACTGTAACAGAAACAAATTTTTGAATATAGCTCAGTACAAAAATTATAAATCTTGCAGTGAAAACTTTTTTTTAAATAAATCTTGCTTAAATTTACATGCAGAAGTTTATTCTCTGAAGTAGTACACAAATAACATTTAT
Source organism: Idris sp. 1 HC-2018 (assembly GCA_022817325.1). Taxonomy (NCBI): domain Eukaryota; kingdom Metazoa; phylum Arthropoda; class Insecta; order Hymenoptera; family Scelionidae; genus Idris; species Idris sp. 1 HC-2018. The sequence continues at coordinate 23,507 of JABFPM010000537.1, read as the reverse complement.
CAAAAAGAAGATGTGTAACAATTTCAGTTATTACAAAATGTACAGTACACGTCATCTTCTTTTGAGCGTTACATAAAAACGATTTAATATAAGAAGTAGCAGCAAACTTGTGGACCATATAATTTTTGATGCGGATTTTACTTCATGGTGCATCATTGAGAAGAACTACAAAGTCACTGTCGTAGTGGTGCAAGCATATGGACTGTTTTTTGCACCGGAAGAGTGTACCGAAAGCAAGCGCGAGTGATGCAGCGAATAGATAAGAAACCTCAGTCACGATCCGCTAGACATACTACTGGTTCTTTCAGATTCGTTTCACACCCTCAACTTCTTGTACACAGTGAATTGCAGGCACGAAATACGATAATCATTATGCCTTAAAAATAACATTAAGCATTAAGATGCAAGTAACATGAAAGCATTTAGTAACTTTTAATAAAATAAACGTAATTAATTAACAAAAAAATTTACGCTGCTGATTAAGTATGAATATTCAACGCAAAACTATAAATTTAAATTTTTTCCTGACACACTTTTATGGTATCATAAATTGTAGAGTGATTTCACATTTTTATAACATGAAAGAAAAAAAATTTTCATCCAATGAAATACTTTAGATATTATTTTTATGATCATTATTTTTGTTCTCTTATTTTGAAACAACTTTTTTAATATTTTTTTTAAATGTGTGACTCATATTTTTGTATAGTTCTTGAAAAATTACTTTTGTATGTTAAGTGTATACATTGTTGTAGTGTACATTTTGAATTGTATACTCTTCAATTAAAGGTTTTTACATATAATATAATTTATTGATTTATTTTTGGATCTATGTCAATTATTATTAATGTTTTAATTTTTGTTACACAATCTCACTGATGGCACTTAAGATGACTTCTCAAAGAAGATCAAAATCGTATTATGTCCATTAACATATCTACATTGCAACAACTATCCCGACACTTGTATCGAATCAATTGTTAACGTAAAATCAAAAAAATTATGATTGCAGATAAATACTAAAATTGTGCTTTCTAATTATACGCTGACTCAGAGTAAAGATAATATTATTCCATCACAAGTGTCTTTTTATATAATCTTGAGAAGAAAAAAACCCATTTGAAATATATTAAATATTTTATAATTGAATAAAGAGATTTTTTCCAAATTATATTTATAACCTTAATACTTTTTAATGTATTAAGTAATATAAATGGTTAATGCTTTTAAGATAAATTTTCAAAAAATACTTGCTCAAAGAAAATGTAGAAAAATTGTATTTTAAAAATTATTTGTAATAACTTTTAAGAAGTATCTCACCTCCAAAAATGTGGTGTATATCCGGGACAAAGTTCCCTGCATTGACCGCATGGTGCTCCTTGAAAAGGTATATTTGTTCCGTTAGTTGTAACACCTTGAGCTGATATCATTCTGCGAATAAAGTTACACATTTAAAACAAAATATTTTAAACTTAATTTTATTTTAATTATACTCATTTTGTAACATTTTCAATAGCTATTAATAACTTATGTAAAAATTATTATATTCATAAGATTTTTATTTTAATCTAAAAACCAATTTAACCATACATTTTTCAGAATTAAAAATTCACTAACATCTCAACAAAAATAAGAACAGCATACTTGCGGCTTGGCTTATATATAGTTATTAATTTCGGTTTATTAAGTTTATTTTAATTATAATAAGTGTCTGGCAACGTCATTAATTGAAAAAAAAACTTATATTTTAGATCTAAGATATTCTAAAAAACTTGATAGTTTATCATGACTTTTTTCCCATAAAAAGGATATTATACCTGTTGGTTTATTCTCAAAGGCACGCAATCGACATTTCTAGTGATTTTCGTCGTTAAATTGAAGCTGAAAGAAGAGGCAAGTTTATAATTATGATTCAAGTTAATCGAAGATGGTCGAGGGGTTTGTTCATGATACGACACTGCATCTTATGACTACCTGTTAATTACGCGGTCACGGTTATTAATTCAAGTCACCGCTAACCGCTTGTTTTCACATATTAGTGCAAGATATGTTAATTAATTATTACACCAGAGCCATTTTTATGAAAAGGAATTCACACTATCTTTTATCAAGAAACTTTTATCTCAATTTACTTATCCACTATGTTTAAGTGCTTAAATATTTTCTGCATATTATAAATTAAATGGACATATTTCGTTTAAAGAAAAACAATTTTATGGCGACATAATAATGGAAATACAATAGGCAAATCCTGGAATATTGTCTACACTATAGTACAGAATTTTATACCTTCTTCCTCAGTACAAAAAACAAGTACAATAGAAATTGTAGCATTTATAAAGATGAATTAGAAAATGCATTCTTGTAATAGTTTGGAATTTCAATAAATTCTTTTAAAACTTTTTTAAATAAATAAAAAGCGATATTAATTTTTCTAAAATAAAAAATTGTCTTTAAAATTGGAAAAATTTAAATTTATAGCAATTGTGGGTTATAAAAAGTTAATTTTAATGTTAAAGTGTTAACAAAATAAGTAATTTTTAATGACAGCAATTTGTTTCAAATTCATGTGTACACCATTTTGTAGTTGTGCTCTTATTTTATTTCCGGTTGATATGTACACGCACTAACAGCGCATTTAAGTGAAAGCAAAAAAAGCAAAGCTCTAATTGATATTTGTTTGACTTTTAAAATTTTGTAATGATACATCAAAATGAGTTTCAATTTTAAGAATTTAATTAGTTTAAACTGCACAATACAATAAGCCGTTTCTTCATCTAGGAAATTTTCTGTTTTTTGTACTTAACTCTATAATACACTATCATGAAATCATGACGTAATAACATGTACACAGGTAAGTTTTATGGCATTCAATACAACTCATCAAAAATGAATTAAAATTTCTCCTCCAATAGTTCGTATTATTGAAAGTACAGAAAAAAATATCTTGTTTCTTGAAAATGCTCTGCATGCAAGGATTTTAAGTCAGGAAATTCCGAAGCACGTAAAAGCGATCTCGCGACCCGTACAGGGCACCAATAATACCTTCGAGGGCACTTATTAAGGCTCGCACTGTAAGATTAACGAGCAGTAATGGCTGTAGCACCTACGATCCTGCAAATGGTGGAACCCTTCAATTCCTTACAAACGATTAAGTATTACCACCGCTATATATTAAGAGCGAAATTTCATATACACACTTCCACAAAGAAATCCTCTATTATAGTATTTTTTATTTTTTAATTTTGTTGTTTTTTTTTGTTCGTTTTTAATTTAGTTTCTACATCCCATATCTGATTGATACAAATACTTTCCCACGTATAATTTTAAAACTAATTATTGCAGAGCTTCTTGAAAAGCAAACTGGTGCAATGGTCAATTAGAGTACAAATAAATTGCACTCTTATTATAAGTTATGAATGATAAAATAAGAAATATGAAAAATTAACTATTTGCATCACACTTTAAGTGAAATAAAATTTATTGTGTCAGTGGAACGTGGCAAATAATAAAGACAGATACAAATTCAAAACACGCAATGAATTTAGCGCAAAAATAATATTAACGCGGAAAAGAGAGTCTTGTAAGTTGTAACGAAACTCTGTTTTTCTGCTCATGGGTTCATTTAAAATCATTAAATAGCGAACAAAGTTAGCAAGACAATTTCTTTTCACTCGGCCCATTTTACCACCTCTGACTTGCATCCGCCATTAATGACAGTGCAAAAAACAGTGTACAGTTGGATCGTTAACTGCTAAAGAGTTAAGAGTTTCCCTAATCTTGTTTAAAAGGAAATGTGCTTGGTTATAAGTAGGCTCAGCAGCATTTTCGTGTCGACGGAAAAACCTACAACGCGAACGAGGAATACCGATCAAATTGTACAAATAACGAAAAAACACTGTCGGGGTATCCCAGAAATGTTGGTAGAAACGGTGCATTATGGTACACGCCAGATTGCAATATGTGGAAATTGGAACTATTTCTTTAATACTGCATATTTCTTTGATACTCATTTAGTATTGGATTTTTGTACGATTTTTATGATCGAAAAATGTTGTAAATTGAACTCAATTTTTTTTAAGAACCAGAAAATGCTATTCTGCAGGCTTCTTTTTCAGTATTTACAATCAAAAATGCTAGCATTAAAAAATTATTTGTTACAATAAAAACAATGACAAATTTGTATAATTCATCATGAGTGTTCAAAGTATATTTAATCCGATCATAAATATGATTCTTCAAAATCATCCAAGTCTGAATCATCAATTAGAAACTCGATTGAGCACAAAAAACTAAATCTGACTATGAAGTATGAATGTACAAACTTGAAGTACGATAAAGTGAATCATAATATTATAATCATAAATATTATATTGTTAGCTTTGGTTGAAAATAAAAATTCAGAAATATTGAATGAACAAATATATCATTTTTGGATTTTAAAATATTTAAAATATTGTATTTGTATATTTTCTAAATGAAAAATTTAATGCAATTTTTAAAACAGCTTTACAGGTAATTAATTTATAAAGGAATCTAAACATACATGTAATTTATTTCAAGAAAAAGATGTACAATGGGTGAGACACTTATATAAGCAAAAGGCCTGTTATTAGAAGTCTAATTAGGCAGTCCCTCCAAATCGTTCTAAGGTAGTATTTTCAGTCCTATTCTCAGGATAATAATCACAGGGCTTGACCGATGAGATTCTCACAGTATTATCGAATAAAATGAGCCAGTGCAGACGGTTAGCTAAAAATTGGTCTTATTTATACAGCTAATGCATTATTATAAAAGCATAAAAAAAATTTCAAACTCAAACTTTTTCATGAAATTTGCATTCCTATATTTTGTATAATAAATTCAAGTAAATAAATCAGTTACGTTAGTTGAATAAAGAAATTGAAATGTATTTATTACTTGTCGAAGCAATAATTATAATTTATTTTATTACCTGTAGTGCAGACTAACGTATGATCTTTCCATTTAAAATAAATTACAGCCTTTTTAGTAAAGGAATATTAATTGAAATTTATCGTAATTCTTAAAAAAGCAACTTTTTTATTCATATGATTAAATGTTTAAAATGATATTCATAAAGTCACTAACCTCTTTATTATTAATTATTAAAACTAAACGCACTATATAAAGATAAGTTGTATCACGAAATTATGTATTAGATTTTATCTAAATGATGTCTCTTATACTACGAAATTATCTAATAATAGTTTAATAAGATTATATTAATATATCGCAAATAATTTTCACTTTACATTTTAAATCATTTATATTATATTATCGTAATAATTATAAAAATTTAAATCTAAATGAGATTTGCATGAAAACTAAAAACTTTATAAGTAAAATAAATCCACTTGATAAAATTGGATAAAGTAGAGTAATAATTTATATCGTACAGTGTGATTACTTATCCCAATTATAGGATTATACTAAATCAATCAATTTAATAATTAATAATTTACATTATAGCAATAATAATGAGTATAAGTTATTTAAATAATAATTGTGACATTTGTATTTCAAATGTTGTGCGTTTATAATTATATGCAAACAATTAACGTTTATTAATGAAAAATCAACGTAGCATGTTTTATTATCTGATAAAAAAAATAATTTTAAATTTTCATTGTAAAATTCTAAAAAATAATTAACTCAATTTAAAATTTTGCTACTTCTGGAATGATCTTAAAACAAAGGAACTATTATTTTCCTATAAAATAAAGAACATTTCGATAATAATCCTTTGATTCCCTCTACAGAAAACGATAATATCCTCATAAAACAAAGTTGAAAATCTCTAATTTAATGAGATAGAAAAAACTCAACGACTTGAAGAACGATGTACATTATGTTTTAAAATAATTTATATTATTTTAGTAATTTCATTTTAAAACTAAAGGTTTCAACTGAAACCAATATTATTATTTCTTGTGAAATACTGTGGAAATTTGTTTGAAAAAAATCAAGACAAAATCTTTAAAATATACTACTAATTTATTTAAAAAGATTTTGTTGTTTGATATCAAATATCAAGATGTTTTTATGCATATTTTTTGTAGAGAAAATATTTTTTTATAATATCAGTTTAATTTAACTTTATTTTCCTTTTAAAAGAGGGAATTGGAAAAATCCAATTGAAGAACTTAAAAATAGAAATAATAAAATCACTGCAAAAAAAATTAGTTTTAGGTTAAACTATCTGAAATGAATTTGTTTGTTTTTTTTTCATCTTAAATCTTCCAAGTATGGATCTGTAAAAAATAACCTTCCAAAATATAGCTTATAATGTATTTTGTGGTTTGCTGCAGCCACATAATGTTAGTTCAATCGGAGAGTTCTTATCTTGATCGAAGTTCGTTAACCGCTAAGGTAATTCTTATAACAAACAGACACAAATTGTTTTAAATTAATGGAGAAAATTAGGCTACTGTTTCGTTTTTCAACAAAATAAATTGCTGCAAAAATGAAACATCAATTTTAATTTACATTTTTTTAAATTTTACCAATTATACTTTATTTTTATTGGTACGCCTTTACTGAATCCCATAATAGTTATTAATTTTTTTATAATTTTAACTTGTCGTTCTTTGAATATTAATTAACTTTTAATTAATTATTATAAAAATATTTTATTCCAATTAGATCACTTAATTCGTTTTGTATAGTTTGAACCATAATATCTCATTAGTTCCAGAGTAATTAATCTTGTTTTCTCTGAAATAATCAGTTTACCTAAAAACTATTCGTATATAGTTATTAGGGTGTTTATTTGATTAAATCTATAATTTAATGGATGTATAATTAGGAATTTAATGATTTATAATTTGAAAAAAATTAATCATGTAAAATTTACATTTTTTCTGTTATTTTCGAAATATTTACCCTACTAAAAAAATTGCTTCGACTCCAACTCGAAATCGATAATACATATCGATAACTAAACGATTCGGTTCCGATGAGTATTTGACAAGTCGAAATTACATCAGGTTTTGGTATTGAAATGGTTGATTGTTTACAGGTCTTTTTTATCTGTTATGAATAATTTAAATTTGGTGTTAATTTATACAAATGGAGGTATAAAACGTCTCAATTGTGGAAATCGAATAGAAAACGAATCGTTTTTTATGTTACGTTTTAAGATACATAAAAATGAAAAGTCGTAAAAATACAACTTTTTCACATTTTTAACATAACAAAATTATTCATTTCCTACTCAGTTTTGACTTGGTTTTGATCCAATTTCAAATTATTAACAATAAGTAAAAACGACTTGTAAACGATCAACTATTCCGATACTAAGACCTGATGTAATGTCGACTCGGAAACACGTCGGGTACTTATCGGAACCGAATCGTTTAGTCATTCATCTACCATATCGATTCCGAATCGAAATCAAAGCGATTTTTTCATAGGGTAAATACATAAGTCAAGTTTTAATATATAAAATATGATTGTATTAAAATAAAATAAACTACGTTTGATGAAGAATGTTAACTCTCAATTGTTTTACTAAGGTGAAAACGAAAAAACATAATTTTAAAATGCTTGGCATTAATATTTAGTACAGTGAAAATTATTTCGGATCTAGGCGGTGAGAGTGATAGAGTTAATAATCTATATTTCATAATCATTTTCTTATATATTTTTCATTTTGATGGAAAAACTCATAGTAATATGTGAAAAAGCCTCACTTTCAGAAAAGTGAGGGTTGTATCTTTTCAGGTTTCTGCATATGAGCAATATGGAATAATTCTGTAAATATTTACTTATAATAATTGTATGCATATTTTTCTTTTTGCTAATTTAACTAATAAAAATGTTGCTAATATAACTTTAATTCGATCCAAAACATCAGTTGGTTGAACAAAGCACTGTTTATTATAAAATAATACAAAGCTGTAATATTTAATACTAAAAACAGAAATTCATTTTAATAAGAAGTTTTCAAAAAATATTTCATTTTATAATATTTAAATGTGTTTTATTATTTGATTGTGGAGGTGATTTGGGGATTTTAAATTCACATTCAAAGCTAAAAAAAAATCAACATTCAAAACTGCCCTTTCAAAACAATGAAAAAAATTTACTCAGCTTGTTCAACGAAATTGTTCGATTTCATCCAATACTTCATCAACTCTGAATTTACCATAACTTTTAGTTTAATTATCAAAAACCAACACACTGTAAATTTTTTTTCTCTTTCAAATAAAAACTTATGCTTTCAAATTTAGACGTTTAATGTTTTGTTGAATAGAACAAAACAATCAAATTTTTTAATATTCTGACATCAATTTTGATCAATCTGTCAGAGAACTTTTATTAAAGAAATCAGACAACATTAAAGGAATGGGTTTCAAGTTATAGGATTAGAATTTATATATCTATACAAACCTGAATAAATTCATTTTTCTTTATCTGTCAACAATTCAAATCAATATCTATGTAACATCTTAAACTAAATGTATAATACTTGATTTTGTAGAGCATCAGTAATAGCATAATTGAAAATCAATAAGAATTCAACTACACATGCAATAAAAAATATTTAATAATATTAGCGTTAAATAACAAGTGAAAAAGTAAATGTATACAAATTTATAACAATTAAAAAAATCACGAGTTAATTCATTTGTTTACTTGAATATATATAGAAATAAAATTATAAATTGATTCAAGTTGTAAAATTAATTAAAAAATTAAAAGAATTGGACATTAAGTAAATTACGTATCAAAATTCACACAATTTTTAAGTTTATTGAGGAATGAAAACTATATAAGTATCCAGTTCATCTTGAACTTCACTTAAATATTCAATTTATTACAATCTATATTATTTTAAGACCAACAAAATATTGTGTATTATTATAACATAAGAACCAAATGGCTAAGCGACAAAACTAAGCATTAAATTGATGCATTATCACCTAATAATATTTCTATACATTTCGAAAATCAGACGTAGATTTTAATCGGCTCCACAGGAGTTCTAGGAGTGTATGCAACTCTGGGAGTTCTAATGTTAACAAATTCTGAAATATTGATAATTTATTTATTTTCGTGTTAATTATTTCTCTGTATTTTAAGAATGCTAACATGTTCAAAAAATAATTTCATAAATTAAAAATAAGCATAACAATTGAGTCGTAGTTTACAATTGATTAGAAAAAACTAATCAAAATATTAATCTCTATAAAAAATTTAAACCGACTGTCAATTAATGCAGTAACTTGATTCATAGGTGATTCAAATATTGCTATTATTTATAGTACTTCAATGTTTAGTTTATATTATTATTCTTAACTACATAGTACAAATTATGGTTAATTTATATAAATACAACCATTGATTTTGTCATTTTCTGCGAAAAATTGAATAAATTTATTTATTTAGTTTGAAAATAAATTAATATTTAAATAATTATATGAAAAATTCAACAGGTTGGTATTTTGCTTTGCCATTATTGATGAATAAGTATACATTTAATTGCGAAAAGATAACGTTAAATGATCTCATAAAAATCGTTTTGAAAGTAAAAATTTCACATGGGAAGAAACACATTTCACAGTTAGTGAAAATGATTCTGTAGGTTCTCAGAAAAACTTCACAAATCCATTTTGAAAAAAATTATGGCTGTATTTTTATCATTTGATAAAATCTCCTTCATAGTACATATTATATCAAAAACATTGTCAGTGAATATGATAAATATTTAAAGAATATCTTCTATAAGACATAATTACTCGACGATTATTGTAATTGTTTGTGGATATTTAGAGATTATACTGTGTACTTTTGTTATTACTAACAAATTGATAACTTATTTCTTAACTTTTATATAATGACGATAGTTTATTTGAGATATTTTTAATGAACAATTTTATAATTTTGTTTATCTTTTTACAGTTGAAAAGGTGTAACTCTATTCTATTTAAGATAAATTCAATTTCACAAATATTTTTAAATCTTTTATATCATCTTAGTTTTCAAAAATGTTCAAAAAATTTCAAGTTCATCATTTATAAAAAATAATGATAGCAGTTTAAAATAATGCATCGTTATTGTCCTTGAAAACGAATTTTATTTTTTATTAATAGGGAATTCTTTTGAATTTCAGAACCAGATTTCCAGATTGTAGACTGTTTTATACGTCACGTCGGTCACATAATTTATCCGAAAAATATGTGAATCAACCGTGCATAAGTAGATTATATCTTAGTCAACAGGTCATCTATTCCATTTAAATGTCAATGCCTACATCTAGGCAATGTCACTCTTGTATTATTTTCTGACGACTATATAGGCTCTATTGACATTGTTAGTACTATTTCAAACAATATGATTACCTGTCGTCCGTTTCGTACAATCTGTACGCAGCCCCCAAGAGACTTTCACCACACTTTTATACTTTGTTCGTGGATGATGTCCAGTCTCAAGAGAAATACTTGACGTCACTATTAAGTCTATAATATTCAACTTTTTTTCTTAAACCATACAAAAACTATTTTAAATTGTTTTCTGTAACACACAGAAACAATGCACATACACTTTTTCATGCGACAGCAATCACTAAAACAAAGACCACATGTATCAAATAAACTACACTTTAATAATTTTTTTTATTTGTCATCCAAATAAAAACTAAAAATAAACGAGCAAACTTTTCTTTTAAAAGTCACTGTATCGAATAAATCTTAGTTTACGAAGTGAAATATTAGTTGTAAAATTACTTTTCAATGTATTTAATGTGTTTGTTTAAAAAAGTTGAAATATTATTTGAATTTAGATATATTACTTAAAAATTACAAGCATATTTTTTTTAAATATCAACCATTTTCGATTAACTTTATTTTAAATAATGTAATCAGTTTTTATGTTCGATTTTTTCAATAGCTTTGTTCAAAAACAAAAATGAAAAGTTGTTTGCTTCATACTTATTTTGTTTGATTTTTAATACCAAAAAAATATTCCAAATTTTGCCAGAAGATCACTGATTAAATGAAAAACACAACTAAAATCACTGAATTTTGTACACTAAAATAAACTGGTTTTCACTGAAAAGCTGGTATCGTTTTCCAAATCCCTCATCACACTTGTTGCATGAAAAGGTTGACATTGAGCGTAAAAGCGTAATACTGGCACTTTTTGGCGAACAATTTTTGAAAAGGATCAAAGCAACGTTTACGAAGCATCGTGCACCACAAGATGCACCTGCCTCGCTTGAGCCCGCCGCGTCACTTTGTAACAAATTCTCGAGAAAGCGCGCGGTGCAGCGTGCACCGATTCCAGCGTCAGTCCTGCCGACTCGAGTCGATCGCCAAAGGCCAACCTCGAGCTACTCTCCACGGTCGTGAGACGATCAAGGAGGAGCGAGCGGATCGGAAGGAGGAGAAGGACGAGGAGAAAGAAGGAAAAGAAGAGAGCAGAGGCTCAGGATTCTTTAACTCGCAAGGTTGTTTTACTTGTCTGCTAAAATCGGAATATAATCGCGGTGCAAAATTGACTTTCCAAAAATTATTATTTTAAAACTATTACAATTAAAAAAAAGCTGCAGACATTTCCTTAAATATTTTGGTTGAAAGAAAATGTTAATTTAAAATCTAGCACGAATTATTAAATTATTTCAAAACAATAATTCAACTATGAATTTTTTCATTTGAAAAAAGGAGTTTAGCATTTATAAATAAAAACAATAGTTAAAAAGGTAAGACTCTGCTTTAGCCGAATTTAGTGTGGAATAAGTTTCTATTATAACATTTTCCACTTTCAAATTCAAATTAAGCAAGTGCAAAAACTTATATAAAAACATTTTTGTTCATTCCACAAGTTTTTTCGATTTTGATTCGCCTTATTGAGTCCGACAAAAAATTTTAGTGACATGAAAAACTAAAATACACACATAACTGTTTTTGTTTTATTCAATACAAAAATAATTTTGTTAACTAATGAATTTATTAATAATAAGTTGACAAAAAAATGTGGACTGGACAATTTTATCTGGTCCGTCCTATTAGGGGGTGTCACCGATAAGACCAAATTAATTTGGACTTTGAAAATAAATTTAAAAATTCGAATATTCAAATCGACGCCCCTAAGAAAAAGGACATACGTTTCATTTGTGCTCGAGAATACAAGTAAATTTGACGTAATTGCGAAAAAGATACGTTTGAATTTGAATAATTGAAACTTGCCCTTTTTGAAAAAAATCGACCAAAAAAGACACATTAGGATATTTTGATTTTGAATGCAGATAATTTTGTTATTTTTAAACTAGAAAATCAGACCAGAAAAATATATCCTGCTTCAACCTTAAAATTGTTCTAAAAATGTTTTATGTAATTTGATTTATACCAAAGAGGATAGCCGGGATAAGATGGAAATTTGGCCCACTGTATCAATTTTTTTTTCATTCGTTCAAAAACCTTGAAAAACGATCGAAAACATAGTTTTTAGGTCGTAAATTATATATTTTTGTCCCTGAACCGTATATTGAAAGAATTATGATTTTAAAAATTATGATCAGTGCTAGTAAACTGAATGCATGAAGCACTTATTAGATTATATTCAATCATTATTTAACAAAAAACTAGCAGTGATAGAACTTTTTTAAATATTGTTTAAAAAAGTTCAAACGTTATTTGTAAAATTTCTAGCACCGCTATAGTTCTTTTAAATAATGATTAAATATAATGTAATAAATGTTTATGCATTTAGTTTACTAGCACTGATCGTAATTTTTAAAATCAAAATTCTCTCAGTGTAAAAATGGCTTTTCTTTATGTAATGAAACATATGTTTAAACCTTGATTTGAAATAAAAAAAACTGGCCCAGCAAGTGATGATGTCATCTGTGCAAAAATGTAATCAGAAAAGTCTTTAAGCCTTTGTCTGCCTTGTTGTAAAGTCCGAAGTCCGCCATCTTGGATACGAGTACAAATCAGCCAATGAGTAAGTTCCGTCAGAGTACGTCAGAACACGTCATGTCATACAGCCTGCAAGTGAATGCGCCCGTCAGTGAGGTTGTTTTTTCACACCGCCTGTCTCTGTTTGTTTCCGTCTGAACCAATCACAGCACACGTAAGTCCCTGTCTGCCACAAGCGTTTCTATTAGTCAACTTCTTGAAACGTCTTCACTTAGTGGTCAACGCTCAACACATGCACAGCTCAAGGCTGTGCACCTTGTCTGTAAGCTATTAAAAAGAATACCTGTCAATTTTCTTTTTTCAAATCTATTTGTCAGTGTTTATGTAAATCTAAATTATTATGTCTGTTGTGTTATACAGTTGGATTGTAATTAATGTCTTTTCATTTTTTAAATTTTGTCTAGAAATTGTTTGTATAAAATTTCAAAATGAATTCAATAAAAACGCAACTCAAAACTTTGTCTGAAAATGCTCAAGAAAAAGTAAATTACATTTCTTGGCGATTTAAATTAGATTTGTCCTTGAAATCGAAAAACTTGTATAAAATAGCAACCTGAAGGTGCAGAAACTATCGAAACTGTACAAAATTGGATTCAAGGCAATTTTGAAGCCCAAATTTTCAAAGGAAACTGTAACTGACACTTTGTTTAACTGGGAAAGCAAAACTGCGTATGCATATGCATGCAATAAAATACCGGAGATGAGAACCTGAAAGATGCTCACTACTTCGCTCTTCAAAACCCAAGGAAACGGGGTCTGCTGCAATAGCAGCGTTTGAATGAAAGCTCTTCCAGAAGAGATGCCAGAGTCCTGCGGGTTATATGGAATTCAGCTAACTGTCACCAGGATTCGTAGAATTGACTTCTGAGCTGAAGGAAGTTGACTGACGGAACCTTGCGTCTGGAGAATGGCGCTTTTATGGATGAGCAAAAATAAATGAGCGAGGATCTCTAATCAACAGCACCTGTAGTGAAAGTGACGGCTAGATTACACTTTACTGCAGTCGAATAGTGCGCTAGTGAGTGAGTGACCCTATTAAGGCCCATTTTAGTGTGGGTACGGCAGTGAAGGTTCTGTCAGGACCCACAAGCACTAAGAGAAGCTAAGCACTCTATGAGAGGACATGCGACAGTGCATTAACAAATTTTCCTTTTTTGAGTATGTTAGCGGGTCCTGCCCCATGGTAGATACCACGCGGGAGAAACACGTCATGTTAAGAGGAACTAAATTTTTTAAAGCATTTTGAATTTGAAAGCCTGACTTCACTATCTAAAGTGAAGTCGGCTTTTTTGCTTTAAGAACTTTTGAATTATTAAGCCCAACAACGCGGTTCGCCGCACAGTCGAGCTTTTTGCTTCGGAATTTTTCCATGCAAATCTATCCAAATCCTGGACAAACGCAGGGGAGCGGTTTATTCGAGACTGGCAGCCTGGCTGCACTTAAAAAGTTGCCATTTGAAACTAATAATAACTTTATTCCTGACAGATTAAAAACAAAATCATGGAAGTACAAAGAGAAAGAAGAAACACTGCGCGGGGTTGACCAAGGTAGACCAATTCGCACTGACGAAAGTGCCCGTGATAGTACATTTAGGGATTTAGGAAGCGACAACATGCGGATGCGAGTAGGTAACATAGCGTAACTGGAGAACTGCATATTCTTCAGCTTAATGCGGTACGGACTCAGACCATGATGGGGGAGGTTATCGAACTCATGACACCGAAAAAACTAGACGTTCTTCTTCTTCAAGAACCGTATCCCAATAGAGTCAGGCACGAGTATTACATTGAAGGTTTCGGATTTAGGAGTCAGGGATATAGAGATTCATGAATTTATCACTTCTTGCTGTGCCTGCGTGCAGGTACAAGCCCACATTCTATGCTGTATCTATGAATTTCCGATGCAGAGAAATGCATTTAGAGGACCTTAGACACCTAAATAGGCAGTATACTAGCTGGATTCCAATGCCCACTCGGTCGTATGGGGAACCAAGGCCCAACATATAAAACGAGTAATTGCTGCTCGTGTATAAATGTAACACTGGTAACGGAGCCCTTTCTAGAAGATATTCAGAACTGGTCTCAGAGGAATCATTGGACATCAAGCTCAACACTTACCTGATATCACTCTCCCAAGCGAGTGTGGAGCTGCTCAACATTGAGTCTCTGGAGGAAGTAGAATAAGCAGCAATGGCACTTTTACAGGCAATGTTCAGGCAGTATTCACGTCCCAGACGACATTGTCGATACCGATACACCAGAACGGGAGATTAAGGAAAGCGTGAGGCATCTGTCAGAGGCCGAGGACGCTTTATACTTTATAAAGCAGGAGGCTGGAATCGCGATGTAAAGTTTGAGGAACGAGAATATACCCGGGTCGAATATGATAGAGGTGGAGGTACTAAAACGGGTGGGTAGCATCTTGAACACTCATCTGACTTGGGTTTACAACGCGAGATTAATCTTAGGCGTGTTTCCGTCTATATGGAAGCACGAATCGCTGCGCACTTTTTTGAAAGGTGGCAACAAGGATCCGCAGGATCCAAAATCGTATAGGCCGATTTGGCTTCTGTCAACACTTAGGAAACTCCTTGAGGTTTTTCTGAAAACACATTTGACTCCGACGGTGATGACGCCGGAGAATGTATCTGGTAGACAGTTCGGTTTCATGCCCATACCGAGGAAAGTCTACCGAGGATGCAATAGTTAAAATGAAACCTAGTTCAGACCACCGAAAGTGAGTCTTGTGCTATAGCGTTGCTGTTTGACTCTGAGGCATTCGACAATATCTGGTGGCCGCTTGTTTTAAGGACTTTCAAGAAACTTAACTGTCCTAAAAACGTTTACAATGTGATAGCTTCTTACTTTGCCAATAGAACGGTTAGTCTCGCGAGGGGACAGAGAAAGTCACGAAAGACGCAACACGTGGCTGCCCTCAAGGATCACTTCTCAGCCCATCTTTCTGGAACCTGCAATTCGAAGACCTTCTAAAAGCATTGCAGGAACTCATGGAGGAGTGTTTTATTGCCTATGCGGATGACCTCCTTGTGATATTCAGGGGACGCTCAAGGACAGAGCTAGAGCGCAAAAGCCAAGCCGTAACTGATGAGCCCTAAGCTTAAACTCTTGGATTTAAAAACGGAAGCAATCTTGCTTAACGGGACGTAGAAATACAACCGAAACAGAAATATGCGAGGAATCAGAGTAGGGAAGCTCAGTGGACGATACCCATAGATTAAGATCAACCGTCGCAACATTACTTTTAAGAGTTCAGTTCGATATTTAGGAGCTGTTCACATCGACGAATAACTAGGCGCCAAAAGCCACTGTACCTACTTGCAAACGAAGGCAGTAACTCTCTTTGAAAAATTCCGCCGACTGGCCAGGAGCACGTAGAGCTTCAGCTACGATAGGCTGAGAGTGATCTACTGCGCAGTGTTCGAGTCAACGATAGCATACGCGACTTTGGGGTGGGATGACTTCGTTAATGCGAGCGGTCCTTATTGCTGTAACACGAGCGTATTTCACAGCGTCTCTCAATGGACTGTGTGTCATTGCAAAAGTGTTATCTGTTAGGTTTTTATTCGAGTTCGGGCCACGCATTATCGGATTAGAAAAAGGAAAAACGTAATATTATATGGGATATTTGCAATCGAGCGGTATTTCAAAACAGCAGCACTCGTAAATGCTATTGCTAAATGGAATTTCTACGTGACGCAAATTCTGACTGGTCACGGAGAATTCGCATTCTACCGCAAACGATTCTAGTTTGTCGATGAAGATGCTTGTAACTGTGGGGCCACAGACAAAACAGAGCACTTTTTACTCCACTGTCCACAGTTCGAGCAACACAGATTTGGCGTGCGAGAACTGTCTAGAGGCTTGGAGTGACCAAGAATTGCAAGGGTCTTCGTCTCCACACAACTGGCCTTTCAAGTCTCCGCAAAATTCTGTAGAGTCGCACTTGCCGAATGATATCATTTGATGTAACATCATTATACACCAATGTGACAAAATCGTTAATCAAAAAAGCAATAGAAAACAATTACCAAAAACTTAAAACAGGTTATTTTTGACAATACATTCATTTAATAACAAATTTTATAAACAAAAAGACGGGTGTCCAATGGGTAGTACTATATCACCGATATTCGCTGATATAGTTATGAGAGAACTAAAGATATTTGTATTCTCAAAATTAAAATACATTAAGTATTACACAAGATATGTTGATGACATATTTTGTTTAATTCCAGCAAACAAATTAAAGTTAACATTAGATACATTCAACAGTTTTGCAAAAGACAATTTAAAATTCATGTATGAAACACAAAACAACTCTCAGCTAAATTTTTTAGATATCTCAGTTATTAAAAAAGATGGAATATTGATAACAAACTGGTATCAAAAAAGTACATATTCTGGTAGAATACTACACTTTTTATCAAATCACCCCATCCATCAAAAAAGATCTATGATTTTTTACTGATTTTGATAAATAAAGCAATACAACTATCAGATAATTCGTTTTATCGTGACAATATAAATCTTGTAAATACCATTCTTTTGCAAAATTTATACCGTCAAACATTCATAACAATAAACATTAATTTACGTCTCCAATTTTTGAACAATAACCTTAAACACAATAATAAAAATTTCGATTCTCGTACAACAATAGTTTTACCATATTATGAACAATTTAATAAAAAATTGATAAATATTTTCAAAAAAGTTAACTTTAAAGTAATCAATAACATCCCAAATAAATGTAATTATTTAATAAAAAATGGCATATCTACGTTACAAAAAAATGAAAAAACTGGAGTAGTATATAAAATTAACTGCAATTGTAAAATATCTTACATTGGAGAATCAAAAAGAAATATTAAAACTGAGTTAAAAGAACATAAAGCAGATATTAAAAAAAGTTTAGACACAGTCATTAGTAGATATATTTTAAAATATCCAACACATAAATTCAATGTTGATCAGTTTATTATTTTAGATTCTGAAGATCATGAACAAAAGAGAAAAATCTCAGAAATGCTCAACATAAAAAAATACGAAACATCTGTATTAAACATAAAAACTGATTTACACATTTTACTCCCCTCATATAATCAATTTTTTTATTCGGACAATGCAAGATTTTAGCGCCATACTGAAAAATGATATATACAGCTGGTCAAAAATATTTTCATATATACATAAATTATAAACACAAGAAAAATAACGATCTAACAAGAAACTTCATGTATTTTTACCATAGAAAATGTGACAATTTTTATTTAGAATATTTAAAACTGATATGAATTAATAAAAAAATATTGTAATTTTATTTATTCAAGGTAATTATACAACGAATTGTGTCTTATAAATTAGTATTATAATATACAGTACAAATTTAAATTGTCAATTTCTTTTTAATTTCGATAAGGAAATAAATTAATTTCGAAATGTAAAACTCACGTAACTCTGATTATGGCCTTTAATTTCATTTAAATTCTTATAATCATATTTAAAATAATTTATTAAAAGCATAGTTTATCTTTTAAAGATATCAAATACAATTTCAATATTGAGATGATTATTTTTATATTTCTAATTTTAAACTCTTTATCTTATATATAATATATATTATAATTTAAAAGCGCAGATCATCATTTGTCGAGTTTGTGATATTGCAATTCATCACTTTGAAGTATTACACACAAAAGAACTTTTTTCCAGTATTTAATGAAATGACGAATCAGCGACGATCATTATCTCATTATTTCAAAAGATTAATTTTTTCATGAAAACGTGGACATCTTAATCTATTAAATGTTACTTACACTTTAATAAAATGTTGAATTACTGTAATTATCGCATAATATTATATAAGAATATGTTTTCAAATTTTGAATGGCATAAATTTTTTAATTTCTTTTAAAATCATAAATTTTAATAATTTTTTGTTTTTATTGATAACATGAAAATGTTGATTCAACATATTCTTTTTCCATCTTTTATTGAAAAAAGTTGTAACTTCTATGGATGAGGGCATACAAATTAAGCAAAAATAATAATTATTCATATGAATAAAATTCGATTATACAATTAAGGTATTAAATTTCAAAATTAATGACGGAAAACAATTATAGTTACGTATAGCAGATGAAAAAATTGTTTTACTTGAACCAAAAAAGTTAATTACTTTTCCATGTTCAATTTACAAAAAATTGTAGTATAATTAACCTCAGTCATTGTATTATATAATAATGAAGTTTAATTAGACTCTTCTTTTTCATCTTTTCTTATAATTCATTTTACATTTTCAAGTTGAGAATACATTTAATGAGTTTAATGATAATTATCACCAAATAAATAATTTAAAGTTTAAACATAAATAAATAAATAATAAAAATTAACAAATAATAATTATTAACAAGCTTGATAATTTAACAAATTAATGTTCAAACATATTACTTATGAGTGAAATGAATACACACAAATTAAAAATGATATTGTTTTAATATAAGTGAAAATTAAATTAGTAAGTCTGTTGTGATTTCAGCGGTATTTAAATTTATTGACATAAAGTAGAAATTAATACTTCACTACATAGTGAAGCAGCGTTTTTAATTTCAATAATTCTGCATTTAAATTAAGTTGATGTTTATATTCTGCAACATTCACAAAGATTTTTTTTCAAAAAGCAAAGTGTTAAAAATATTTATTATTTTAGAGCTCCAGTAAACAGTTATTATTGACAATAAAAATGAACTCAACTTGTATTATTTAAACAATATAATTTTATTACAATATTACTTTTTTGTACAAAAACATATTATATGAAACTACTTTGAAATTTTAATTTCCATAGTATTTTGTAATTCAAATTGCTCGGTAATATTTAATATGCATTAAATTGACGAGTATTTATTATTATTTACAAATTATTTAACTGTTTAATTTTTTCTAAAATTAACAGGAACTAATTAAAAACCTTAAATTAAAAAAAAATTTAGATGACCACATGTATGATGCTTGAAAAATAAAATCCTCAGTAAGTAATTGAAAAGTATGATTTTATTTTCATACCATTCAGGCTATTAACATGGCGGTATAAAGGAGAGCTGTTGAATCAAGGTCACGATCAGTGCAATTAACAGAAGCATCACTTGATCGACGCTTTGAATTAAAAAAGTTCCTGTTGCCTTGAAACATTCTGAACGTTCCAGTAATTGAGGAAATGAGATAACTCGTTGTTGATAATTATGTCACCATTTTACATTTTTCAAATATTTAATTTGAATTATATAACAATGTGCACTTTGATTACATACAAAGTTAAAAAGTGTATTTAAATAGTTGAAAACAAATTTTAGGTTTCATGTAAATAAATAAATAATAAAGTTGCGTAATGTTGATAATTTCACGTTTACATTTTATAAATAATTGAAGTTTTTATTGTTTGAGATAAAAGCAGATAATTTCTTTTTATTATTTCAAAATAAAATAGAAAATATTAAATAACTTTTTTTTGACGATGAATGAAATGCTTTTATGAAATGTTTGATATATTTATATTTAAATTTCTCTATACCAGCTTTACAATTAGATTGAAAAATGGAGTCGAGCGATATGGGATACAGTTAATTGACGTCAGAGTATAGTTATCTGCTGATGATTATAATATTTACAATAAGTTAAGATTAATCTATCTTTGTACATTTCAGCTATTTCTAGAATAAATGTGTAAAATGTTATTTATTTAAGAAAAAAAATGAATTACAAATTATTCATTTTATGATCAAATATTTGGTAAATAAAATTTAATCAATTTCAACCTTTTATTTCATTTCCACAATATTGTTCCATCAAATGACACGAATGGTTCATAATATTTGAATGGTGATGTATAAATAACTAAATTTATTGATAAATTATTTCAAGTAAATTGAAATAAAATAAATAATAATAACTTTTGAGTTAGGAATATAACTTTATAATATAATTAAACGTAATTTGTTTAAATTCAAATTAAATGCTTTTAATTGATATTCCATTTGTAATTTGTTTCCTGAGTTGACATCTATTACATGCATTTTGATAATTCAATTTTTTAAGCCATTTTATCAAATATAAAATTGTTCACACAAAATAAAAGATATTCATTTTTCTCTGATTTCTACTTGTTATCTACACGTTTTCTTGTTGATCATAATCAATACACTTCAAAAACTGCACATTAATTGCAGAAACAAATTTATGTTGATTAATTGTTGTTCAAGTTTATCGAATAAAACATTCGTTTTATTTAATTATTTATAAAGATTAATTTAAAGATGATTAAAAATGTAATTAATAATTGTTATCAGTTATATAAGTGCACAAAATTATATTGGTCAAATTTTTTATTGTTTATTTACACAAATAAAAAAAACTTTACTTAAATCCTTACTCAAAGTGGTAATAAAAATTTGTTATACAAGCCAATACCCGAGTCAATTCAGTAATCCCCACCTAAGATCGAAGTACGTGAGCAAAATTGTAATGATTTTATACACAACGCAAATAGTGAAGCACGTTACGCTAGTCATTATCAATAATAGACGTACGTCAGTTTGAATACGATGTTGCTTCGTCATGATAGTCATGAATCTCTCACGCAGTATAAATAAACGGGTTAACGCAGCCTCATATGACAGATTGTCGTCGATTTTTTTATAAGCCACGTGACAAATCGACGACGCAAATTGAAACAACTATTTCAAGACATACAAAATCAGAACTCCAATTTTTTTCTTTTTTTTTACTAGGAAAAAAAGTTGTTAATTAAATTTGCAGGTCAGTGTTACTATGATATTCGACATGTGATTTATACTGGCGTGAATGCGCAGCCTATGATTAATGCGTTGAAATGTAGGCCACTGTTACACGACTGAATGTGGATATTTGGTGTTTGTGAAACCCTATCGAACACAGTGATGTATATATACGTACGCCCATTAATGTATGTCTGTTTATTTATTTGTTCATGCTGAAAATATTTGACAGTGCTTGTCATATCAGTCATTAACACGGCCTCGACTATAAGTCGCTTTGACTTTTTCGAGCATCTTTTACTTGCTGGTCTATTCTTCAGTAGATTCCCAATTCCTCGTGTTAAAGTGTCAATTAGTTGAAGTTGAAATCTATTTTCCACTTGAATGCCGAAAGAACGATAAAACTTCCAATAGAACAGGGATATTAAGAAAATAATTGTCTGAGAATTTAAAAGCAAGAAAATTATTTATATTGAATATTAAAAGTTTTTGTAAAAAAATGTCTTGTAAATTTCCGAATGCATTTTACGAGAACTGACTGCAAAAATTATTCTAAGTATTTTTTCTAAATAAAAAAAAATTTGTCTTATACAAGTTCAAGAAACTTTAATATTAAACAAATTACAATGCTAAATCTTAATTCTTTCAAATTGAAAAAATGAATAAGTTTTTTGATAAAAGTCAGCAAAATATACCTTAATGAGTTTTTTTATTAGTAATAGAAATCCGAATGATGTAACTTTGATTCAAAGAATTGTATACGTGAGATAATTCAAGTTGAACATAAATCAAGTTAATATAACAGTAAACTGTCCGCTTGTAAACAGGGGTTGACTGACGAGTACTACATTTTTACAAGTAGAAGAACTGTTGACAGTTTTTTTGTGGAAAATATTGAAAACCAAAATGGAAGACGTACCGTCCTGGCTAAATAAGGATTTCATGCAAAAAATTCTTAGGAAATACGAAAATGATGAGAAATGTTGTGTCACTGAAGTTTCGATTAAATCTGCCACAAGCAAAGGCGATAATTATACTAGTGATATGTTACGGTCAAATGGGGTTTTAATTCGTGATTCAACTAAACAGAGGGAGACCAAATCTTTCGTTATGAAGCTTGCACCTATGAAAGATGGACCGCACAAGGATTTTGTAAGTTTTAGTTTCTAACAAGTTGTATTTAAAATAGGTAAATATTTTTTTAGAAAGATTTGATCAACAACAGTAAACTTCTGTATATATATATTTTTTTTAATTAAGTAATTTTTTTACAAATAATACAGCTTTGAATAAAATTAACTGCCTAGCAGATTATCAAGTGCTTATATTTAACTAATCAAACATTCATGTCAATATTGCGAGCTTAAATTAATATTGCTATTAATTGATTTCTTGTGTATTAATTTACACTTGAATCTTAAATAATCTGTGATGAATATCAGATAATGTGTTTAATCCATGTCTAATTCAGAAATATCTATTAATTTGTAAATTTTAATTGCCGGCAGATTGTAACATTTTTATTAACAAATTGATAAAATTATTTTGTTTTTTAATAAAATGCTGAAGCACGTTTTTACCAAAAAATGTTGTGCAAAAATTAATTACGTTATTTAAAATTCAATGATGCTCTAAATCGATTTGAGTGAGCATGCTGTAAGTTCAATAACTCTTATTTTTAATATTTATACTGCTAATTCAATCGAACTGCTTGATTAAATCAACAAACACACGTAACTTTAAAATAATTTCAA
>JABFPM010000536.1:0-27411 GCA_022817325.1 Idris sp. 1 HC-2018 | reverse complement strand
TATTTATAATTTTTAAGTATAATAGAAAACATGTTTTATTAACGAATTTTTTATGTGAAATTAACTTATTGTATTC
Organism: Idris sp. 1 HC-2018; assembly: GCA_022817325.1. Taxonomy (NCBI): domain Eukaryota; kingdom Metazoa; phylum Arthropoda; class Insecta; order Hymenoptera; family Scelionidae; genus Idris; species Idris sp. 1 HC-2018. The sequence continues at coordinate 27,335 of JABFPM010000536.1, read as the reverse complement.
ATGTTTTAGTTTTGAAAAGAGAATAAAAAATTCCGAAACGTAAAAATAAAAGTATTTATTTAATGGCCTTAAAAATAATTATTAAATATTTATATTATAAAAAAAATTTTTTTTTCTTAAATAAAGTTGAATGAAATGATTATTTAATTGGTAGATTTTGTTATTTTTTTAAGAGATTTATTTAATAATCAATTTGAAATAAGATAAATTATTTAATTTTTAAAAATAAATATAACTTTTTTTATATTTATGTTGGTATAATAATTAATGTATAAAAAATTGATTTTTGTTATAAATATTTATTATGGTAAAAAGAAGTTGCTTATTACCTTACGAGTATTTTCCAAGATAGTTCAGTGTCTGTTATGCAGATGGCTGAAAAAGTTTTCTGCAATAATTTATATATTTATACGTTTTGCTTAGTTTATCAAAATTTAATCATTTACTTATTTATCTAATAAATTAAAATTAAAAAGCTTTCAAATGCTTAAATTAAAGTAATTTTTCTTAAACACTTCATTAAATTTTCATAAAATCTAAATTCTTGAATGCAGGAATTAATTTTTATTTAATTTAGAAGAATAAATTATTTTCATATAAAATTTTAAAAATAATGTCATATTGCATTTATCTAATTTTAATTGTAATATTTTACATTTACGCATACATTTACTTCAAAAATTGTTAAAATTGTTAAAATTTTGTTAATTTAATTAAGCATTTTAAATTTGTATATTTAAAAAAACTGAATTTTAAGAATTATTATATTATGCCTTTTTATTTTAAATAAAGTTATTGTTTTAAATATATTTTTGATTAATTTACAAAAATGTAATTTTTATTTATTTATTTTTTGCAAATATTTGCAAAAATATGCAAACAAATATAATTTTCGCATAACAGTATGGTTAATGAACAATTAATTCTCTTAAAATATTATTCACTATAAATAAATTTATGATTTTTTTACTCAGATTAATTTTTCGACATCATTAAGTAGAGTAAACTAAATAAAAAATTTTAATCACATTCTTAATTAAAAAAAAAAAAGATCGTCTATTAAAATTATTTTTTTACGCAAAAAACAATTGTTAATCAATATTGCAAATTGGAGTAGGTTTGTTATCCAGTTGGTGCTTTTTGATAAGACAATAAGATGGTGCTTCTAGGGTTAATAATTTTAATTTTTATTTTTCGGGTTAAATTTGTTCCAACATCTTTTTAAGTCTAAATTTAATTTTGTGTTAACAGTTTTCTTAACATTTTTATAATTTTGTAATTAAAATGTGTGTAATACATAAATTATTATACTACTTTTTTTGCATCCTGAATTTATTAAATATTAAGTTTACAGAAATAAAAATAAATTTAGCCTGATTATAAATTTGTATTAAAGTATCGTTTCTGTAAATTTACTTCTTTATTTTATAAGACGATCAACTATAATTAAATTAAAACCTAGAATTTTTTCCATGAAATATTTTTAGGTAAAATTTGCTTTATAATTTACAGTAAATCCCCATCTCCTCCCCATCTTTTTTTCCAATTATATGAAATTGACATTTTCATTATAAAGAAGATGTCAATTGCAGCACCCTCTTTCTCGTCAATATTTATAATTTTAAGAAATAAAGACCGCAGGATAATCCTAGAAATGGAGTTTGATTTGGATGCGGGGCGTCGGGGTGCAAGGTTATAGCGGTCGTCGGGTCAGCAACACCACGGCCAATACCCCTCCTCTGTCGCCCCCCTCCCTCCCCCGTGCATCTTCCGTCTTCCCGATGCGGCAACCCGTACCCTTTCTTCTTCCTTCCGACTGCCCCTCCAGACTGCTTTCGTAATAGTAGCCACGTCTTTTCTCTATTTTAACTCGCTTCTTATCAGGGTGCGGCATCTTTGCGAAAGTCCCCCGACCTCTGTACAAACTTCTCTACGATGAAAGAACTTCCTCGTACAAAAAGGAAACTTTCATCCCTTAAATTTGAAAAATTAAATCCCATTCGATCATACTTTTAATATGTCTGCAGACTTTCCAACAACTTTTTATTATCAAATCATTCCAAATTCAGGGATGTACCATACTAAATAACTTGGGACTTATTACTATTTATGTTTGTTCTTTTTTTCGGAGAAAATATCCTTTGTTCTGACTGAAATTCAACCACGTTCGATTTTCCCGCCATTGAACTTCACCGCGACTTCTCAAAGTCACGTTCAGTGTTACGTGACTGATAAAATTTGTTATTATAGGCCTTAGAAGAGGTCGAGCTTTGATTTGTTTTATATAAACATTTTGTTGGCTAAAGCTTGGTTTGGTCTAGAACGATTATTGCTCGATGTGGTTGCTGCTTTCAAACTCCAGTAGAGGGGGCGTCTGGGTCACTCCCTTAGACTGTCTGTCTGGCTGGCAAAGCTCGCTGGGGTTCGCAACCCCATTCCCCCTTTTTGTACACACACATGCACCTAGCTCTGTGTACCTTGCATGGCGGGATTTCGGTGTTATTTACATTCGATATACGTCCCATAAAAAACACCGCTAATTATGTTTCCAGCTGCAGCAGGGAACTTTTTACACCTTTTCAACGAAAAAAATTTTTTTTCAAATAATCTCTGATCAGAAGATATATATTAAATAATTCTTTTTTATACGAAATTAGACTTAGAATTAGTAAGTAACCTATCTTTTAGGTTATGTCATATTTTAGCATGATTAATTTTTGATTAAAATTATAAAAGTTTAAACACAAAAATAGATATGGCTTAACTGTCTGTCTAATAATATTTATTTGATTAATATTAATTAAAAGTGAGAGGGTCGTGTTTGACAGGATTAATTATAAGAGACGTTAATGGAGAGAAATGTGCAACGGGATGCACAATATACATTTATTTCTTTTGACGTGGGCAAATCCAAGTGCCATTGTCTTATTTATTCCATTATGTATAACTGCTACATATATAAAACAATCGATTTTTTTCTGTTGCATTTATTATTAGCATTAAATATATATATATATTCAACTTGTCTATTCAAAAGTTACAAACTAGAAAGTTTCCATTTATAAAAATAAAAAGTTCAAATTTACAATAGCAAGTTTTTGTATAAAGTGTTCTTATATTTTTTTTTCCAGAGAAGGAGTCATAATTTTTGTGCAGTGAGTAAAAAAATAGGGAACACTCTTTTGGCGAATTCATCGTGCGTGGGCGGTGCAGTCAGCTTTATCAAACTGACGGGGTTTGCACCCCATTCCTATATAACTAGGTAGAGCTCTTGGGAAGCAGCGTCGGCATAGATCGGCGGAGGGTGGTTTGTCTGCGTGTTCTGGAGGGGGTGTCTGGGTCAATCCTCTCCTGTCTGGCGTAGGTTCCCAATTCCAAACGCACTTTCCAAGGTTCCCACTTGCTTGCTCTTTCAGCAGCGACATTGAAAAATGCCGTATAAAATATTAAACACCACCAAATGAAATTCGACGTCAAATCAACGGCAATTATCCTTAAATTATTGCACATTTTTGTCAATTCTCATTAGCAATTTTTAAATTAAAATTTCATGTACTTTTCAAAGTCTGCTTTAGATTTAATAAATTACTTTTTTGTCTTTTGCAGCAAAGTAAATTTACAGTTTAAATATTAAATGCAGACGGTTAATAAATGTTAACGTTTTAAATTATTCATTCTGCAAATTTTAACTTAATTTTATAATGATGAAGAAAATTTTAAAATGAAAGAAAATGTATACAATAATTACATACAAGCAAACAAATCAATACCACCATAAAGTAAAATTAATTACGTGACAGGTATCCCGCATGCGCGCTCTTTTTTTCCCGGAAATTTGACTGTTACAATATATTGTAAAAATGAGATGCAGAATTTGATGTTAATATGGGTATTATTTCAGATGAACGTGATAGTTAACGATGCGGGACCAAAATGAGCTGCATTGGGCATGAAAGCTTTACAATTGGTTCAGTGGGGCGGTGCCCCTGCGGCCTTGGCATGGAACACTGAACCGTACGCAAATAGTGCTCTTTTGTGTTATGCCCATTATCGGGGAGTTATTATTTGCATTTTAAAAATCTAATACTTCATTAGGAACTTGAACAAATATTTCAGTCTAAACTTCAACAACAAATAATGAAGATGCTAGTGAACACTAATGATCATCTTTGAAAAAACTACGTTGAAGTAGATCGGAAGAAAGTTTACCTAAAACTCTAAAATTATATTTAGTACACCCACCTAAAATTTAAATATAAGTAAATTAACCTATAATTTAGCTCTAAGATAATTGACGTAAGAACCTGAAAGCTGTAAGATAACATTTACTTAGTTATTAGACACGAATCAACCAAAGATATTTACTTATAAGAGCGTACAAATCAAAATTCTATTTAGTCTCAAATGCTTAAATCTGGTTAGCTGTAAGATATATCAACCTAAAATTTAGTTATAAAATAAAATAAAAAATAAAGAATAAGATAAAATCTACTTATTTATAAGATATAAATCAATCGAAGATATTTATTTATAAGTGCGTACAAACCAAAAATCTATTTAGCTATAAGTACATGTGTGCTTAAATCAATTCAGCTATTAGTAGTATAAGCTTGAAAGTAAATTTAGCGTAATTTGTTGGACTGAAAACCCTTCGTGACTGCAGACTTAAATATAATCTTTCGCAATGACAAAAGCCGTAGAAAAGTTTTGAATGTGACATCTGCAACTGAAAAGAAATCGCGCGCTTATTCATAAAGCGTTTGCAGTTAAAAAATGCGCCGAGGCCCGCATGTGTCGTTTGACGAGCACAAGTTTGCTTGGTGCAGAAGCCCGTCGTTGCTCGCGTTCGTTCACCCTGCCCGGTGCCGTCGGCCCTTTGCCGACAACAAATCCACTACGAGCGCGCAAAAAGACGGAGACGCGAGAGAGCAGGGAGAGGAGCCCTTCGAGAGAAAACACATGGTGTGCAAATTAGAGGCATGCGAATCTAAACGTGTTTCGTCACGAAGACCCAAAAATACACGTCCAACTTTCCACTGAATATATTATATTTATTGCGCTGCAGTTTTTGACCGTGTTATTATTTGCATCCCGTTGAACTGCTTTTAGGTGCACATTTTTTCACGCTACTTGTTAAGTCGTTTTTAAATATTTCGGTAATTGATAATATAAGTTGTAAAAAAGGAGTGTAACGTTATTTTTTATTTTTTGATACAAATAATAGAACTTAATAAAGCGAGTATTCAAAAGATGTGTACCAAAAGAATTAAGAAAACATTTTTGGGAAATTTGTGTTAAGACAATAGTTGAGGGTATTTATGTGATAGTATTTAATTCTGCCGTCACGAAGAGGTTTTTCGATTTTAAAAATGTTGGGGATTATATTCAGCTTTTACATAGTATTTCCTAACCAAAACTGAACCAACCGTGTTTATAGTTCTAGATGAACTTGAACAAAATTGTCCATATATCAAAGTGATTTGACTAACATTATTGGTTCAGCTTCAGGTATTATAGTCTCTTGGGTGTTTCTCGAGGGCGGTCCTCTTAGTGCACACGGAATGTGCAGACGAAGAGGGCCGAATGTGTGCGAGAGCGGCCGATTGGTGAGCTTGCAGCTGCAACGGTCATTGAGTTCGATGCACTCATCAAGGGGACTGCATGCACGAGTCTGTACGAAAGACTCAACTGAACCACTGTACGAGGTACACGGCCTTGACCCGGCTGATGTACGCAGATGCATCGCATTTCGCGAGAATGATGGAATAAAATTTGAAGTCAAGGACACAATGTAACCACATCAATTTTGACCACTATTTCGGTTAAAATCTTTCAACTCCAGTAAACAATATAAGGCATGATAAGTAAATGCGAATAGAACGATGAATGATGTTCCTCGAGAAACTCTAAGTAAGATTAAACAATCTTTGAGCTTGCAGCTAGTACTTTAGCTTGAATTCAATTAGTATTTATTAAAATACTTTAAAATCGAATAAATTTAATATTTAATTTTCATTGATAATATACGTCTGATCGTACATACTGCGTTTTCCTGCAGTAGTCTTACAAAGTTTCCGTCCGGCAACGAAATTATTTAGATTTGTTAAACTGACATTATCAGCTGAAAGCAAAGTAATTGGATTCGATTATTCTTCTTTTTGCACAACGAGAGCTCATGTTATTGCAATATAGCTCTCGCGAGCATAGTTCAAAGATTGTTGTCCTCCAATATCAAGTTCAAAGTCTGTGAGTCGAGCGGAGCCACACGCTACACGAGCCGTACCTATTCTGTAACTTTTTCGAGCTCAAGGTCATTGACATAAAGCAGGGTGTGTGTGTCCATTGCAAAGGTCATCGCATTTATTGTGGATAACCTTATCGCCTCGTTGATTCTACTTCAACCGTCACGCACGTGCAATAAACTCCACAAGGACGGATATTACTGAGCCATCGCGTTATTGTTTGGCTACTTATATTGATTGATCCTGTATTTGTATGACCTTTCAATCACTCTGATAGAGTGTCAATCAACAATTTCGAGCTTAAATGAGTTTATACCTAAAAGCTAGCCTATTCTGGAAAAACCATATGCAAATCTAAAACAGAATATATTTTGTTTTGGACAAATATAAATTAAAAGCCAATTAATCTGAAATCAAATATTTTTTCAGATGAATATAAACTGAAAACCTAAAAAATAATCTACAAAACCTTAAAATACCTAATTAAACCCAAAAATCTTGGGAAACCTAAAAAGATATTCTTTTCAAGTTAAAATAAATGAATAATTAGGAATAAATATAAGAACTTTCTGAAAAATATTTTCTTACAAATTATTATTTTATAATTGAACTCTAGAACTGCCAAAAAGTAAATTTCGTCGATTTACTATTTTCACAGTTTTGTACACACAAACAAATATGTAAAATGCCATTATATTTATTATCGTTGTATTTATCAAGAAAAAATACATTTCGAGTTGTTTTTGTCCTGTATATAATTATTTATTTTTATATTTTGTTAACAAAAAATTAATTTTGCATCTATTTGATTTAGTCGATCTTGACCTTAGATGAAACGTTTAGAAAACTAAAATATTGAATGCATATAACATCTTCTATGTATTTTTAAATACTAAATTATTAAGAATTCTCACGTTATTTTGATTAATTTTATAAATCATTATGATTATTATTATAAATTATTCATTGTTAGGGACAAAACTGCTTTCAATGTTTGATTAAGTAAATTTAAAAAAAAATCAAAACTAATGTAAAAAAATCAATGAAAATTTGTAGAGTTAATCTTATATATGATTCATTGAAAGTTAAAAATTGTAAAATTTGTTGAAAATCTCTTCTTTGAAAGATCATGTTTTCCCTCTGTGCGTTGTATTTTGTTAACTTCAAAGTAAATTTGTATATTCTCATATTAAATATAGTGATAATAATATGTGATAATTTTATAAAAGAGATATGAATTCATTATTTTGTCTTTTAAATTTATTTTTCAATTAAATTGTTATCAGAATTAAGTTTGTTTTTTGAAATAAGTAGAGAAAAAAAGTTCCACTTTATCTTAGAAAAGATTTATTGTCAGTTCAAGGTTAGGTCAAAAATACTTTTACTCCCTTGATTGTATAAATACACTTGAAGGAAAACTCTTTTTTTAGACCAACGAAAAGAAGAAAAAGATGTATCGTAAGATTTTTATTTATCCTACTAACCTTGCTACAGCTGAGGATACTCAGAATAAAGAATGCCCCTTCGTTGTTACAGCGAAATATTTTTCGCCGAAAAAAATATGCGTATTTCATTTGAGACAATCAAAATAAGGCATCATTACTTAAAAATACATTTTACTTTCATTTTGAGACAAAGTTATAGAAGCTTTAATAATTATAAAAACTTTTTTCTTGAACAAATCAAATTGAAAGATTTATTCGTAAATTTAAAAAGATGCACGTTTTATTAAAAAATGTAATAAGTTATGTAATACAAACATGGGAGGGATATTTGACTGTGAAATTTGAATGAAAAATGCACTATTTCCTGTCGAGTTGCATATTTTTTGAAAATAAGGCAGCTGACATTGTAATCTGTCTTGCACTCTTGGGGTATTGATTATGCAAGTACGGGAAGTGGGGTTGAATAATAAGGCTAATGCTCTTATATGCGTAGGGTGCTGTCCTCACATAACAAAGAACGTCTGCGAAAAGTCGAGTTCAGTTTTTGCTATCATAATTTCTGTAATAATTCTTCTAAAAGCATCAATTTGCAAATTTTCGAAAAGTAGATTCAAATTACATTTTTCTTAGAATTTAAATATTTCATAAAATCTATTGCAATTTGATCAACAAATTTTATATTACAAATTGATACAATTTTATATAATTTCTTTGAAATATCAGATTTATTTTTTTCCCTTGTTTTATATTTCTAGGAATTATTAAAAACATTAAAGTATGAAAGCATTTTTCTTTCTTTGTTTCAAAACTTTTTATCAATATCGATTCCAGAAGATACTACAAACATACATTATACAGTTTTTTATGAGAAAATATGAACCATATATAGCATATGTCTAGACTATTTCATAGTAGATTAGTATTGACTAAAACTCTTCTAGAATTTCTTATGGGACGTAATAAAAAATTTCTCTGTATAAACTTACGTAGCATCTGATATGTATTATAACTTTACTATAACAGTTCACGAAACTTCTATATAAAAGTTGGCTTTCTGAAAAGTGTATCAGCAAATTATATAGGTTACTGTGGGGAGATGAATTTTTAATTATGCCTATATGAAAAATTACTCTTCTTAGAAATAATGAAAAAATAATAAGCTACTTATACTTTAACCTTATTTTACTCAAGAAAGTCTCCTTCTTTGTCGCAAAAAAATGTCCTTCTTCAATAATTATTTGTTTGACTTCTCAATGTTTAATAAAATGCAATTAGTCTACGACCAAAAAAATGTTTCATTTACTTAAAAAAAAAAGCTTTTTCAAAAAACATTACGTTCAGGAAGAACAACAATTTTTTCTATTCATGATATAAATGCTCTACAATTAAAGATGACGCTTTCATCTTCCAAATCTTATAAGAATTCCATTTTTTTCATTGTATTTGAATTTAGTATTGAAGAAATAAATTTTGTTTCAAAGATTCATTCGATGAAATTTCGGTGAAAAATAAGCCGATATAAAAAGTAGGAACACTGAAAATCGGTCTTTGGAGCCAAAGGGGTGAAGTTGGCAAAGTGGAATACAGGCTGATAGTAGAAGCACAAAGACTTCGGAGGGTTGGGTCGCACTCGTCCGACCCCTAGTCTGGCTTCTGGATCAGGAGGAGGAAAAAGGTAGAGGAGGTTGAGGTCGTCGGGCCCGAGGGAACGAGGCATTGACCTCCAGTGAGTTAGGATGTCTGCCGGTATTGATTCAGAGCTGCTGCAGCACGCTCAGGGAGGGTGGTGAAATGCGTCCGGGAGTACCGGCGGAGAGATCGACGCAGACGAAAAGCGCCAAAGTGGGAGTGAAAGAACGACAGAGACATAAAACGAACGGAGCCAACGTGCGGAAGGGTGCAACGTACTGTGGCAAATTTTCCTTGCAGAATTGAGAGACACATATACACCCCCAACTGTTCCCTCTCTTAAACACGAAAAAGACCGGCCAACCGCTTCCTAGACGGCAACGGCTGCCAACTTGAAAGAGCTATTGAAGCTTTGCTCCCGAAGGAAATGAGAAATATTCATAACCGAGGACTCATTTAGGACATTGATTAATGAATTTTTGACGTGGAAGAGAAAAAAGAACCCTCAATTTTAAAGGAACAATTAGAAACCAAGCAAATTCAATTTTGGATTCCACTCTTTGCTAATGATGGAATTTTATAGTTTGTTTGAGTATTTATTATAGAGACTTTAGGCTGCGGTTCGGCCTGGTTTGTTTGTCTGGAGATGGTATATCGATTTTCGTTCCTTCCTGCAGACTGGGAGAGGAAGAGGTGCAACCGACGAGAACGATTTGCACGGGAGAGACGCAGACAGGATGGAGGCACTAGGACGAACTTTCACTCTCTCAAACATGGCTACTATGCCACCGTAGAATTTGGACTAGCATGAAATTTCCAGGGCACTAAAACACTGTTGCCCTATAAATGTAACTTTTCCGAATTTAGATTTGCGGTTCTTTTAACTACATACTTAATTTAAAATCATCATATACAAAGGATATAAGGTAATTATAAAATGAATATAAAGCTAAAATCCGAGAAGTAATCGATAATTTCTTGTATGGTTTTAGGTAGTATACAAACACTTGACTTGAGATAACGTTTCACCACCACAGTTAGTTATGCAACAAAGTTGGTCTTATACACTCGGCCTGAAGTTGTAAAAGAGATGAAATGTTGAAAGAAAAAAGGGAAGAATTTCAAAACGAAGGGCTGTCAGTGATGCGATAGAGATGACGATATGAGGCTAAAATGAATTGCCCGTGCCACGCGAGTGAAAGAGATAAGGAAACAACGAGAGAATAAAGTAGGAAGAAGACCGAGGGAGAGAGCGATGGTCTATGAAGAGCATCCGTCTAGACGGATTTTTGTTTAGAGTAAACACTGACCATCCACTCGGCAATTAATATGGATGAACAAATTAAAGACAAAAAAGGAGGTCCTTAAAAGCCGACCCTCGAGTTTTCCTTTTTATTCTATGGGGGTTTTGTTTCATATACCCCCTTGGTAATTATTCAGGTGTTAAAAGCGGAAAAAAGAAAGCATGCAAAAGTGCCATTCGCAAAAGTTGGAATCGATGGATAATTAGTGCAGTGCACATTTATAGTGCGTTTTATCAGCACAAATATATGTATCGTGGCTCAATGACCTCGTAACTGCATGTCAGTCGAGCAAAGACTCGGCTCGCGTGCTGTGTTATTGCATGAGCGTAACTACCGTCTACCCCACCAACAAAATTGAACCGGCTGAATCGATCGCAACTAAAAACCCAACATTTTACCAATCCATATTTCGTTACTTGGCATAATGCTACGGAAATTTCTTTATATGATTAGTGAAAAAAGATATTTATTAAATGTTCACAGCTTTTGGTTACCTAAAACAAATGCCTAAACATATTAGTTTTAGTTATAAAATTTAGTTTTAAGATCAACTTAAATGTATCTATATGGAAACAATTAATTGTATCTAAAATAATCTAGAAAAAACTGTCTAGAATTAACTGGAAAAACTGAACTATCTAAAATCAATCACCTAAAATCAACTACCTAAAATATATCACGAAAACTAATTTATATGAAATAATCATTATAATTAATTTAGCTCTAAGATTTTCTACTTTAATTATCAAATAATATAAATAATTACACTGAGTTTCTATTATTCTTTAGCGAAGAGTGTATTTAACTCAATCTGTTTTATAAGGCATACAAAAGCATTTTTTCTTAATTTCTTTTCGAGATTAAAATCATATTCTCATGAAAGAAAGTAATCTTTGATGAATGCTATTGATTATTATATGAACGTGTGTCAATGATTTATGCAGCACACTTTCTAAAAACATCCCCCCCCCCCCGAAGTGCCCACCAGAAACGCACTAATTGCACACTTCACATGCACCGAGACGTGCAATTGAGCTGTTGAGATTTCCGCCATTTTTCTTTTTCATTTCTTCAGACGAGTGAACAACATTCATTTTCGTCTAATTAGTTTGTAATTGCTCATAATTTCTTGCTATGTTAGTCCTGCCTAGAATTACAACTTAACACGTCGTTATACAAGTTTCATGCGAGCATAAAATATAAATTTGATTCTTATTATCATTAAAAGTAGGCAAAAAAACACTTTTTTCCATCAAGCGCTGTTAAATTGAATGTTAATTTTATCTCTTCTTATTTTGCAATGTGCTACACGTCTGATATTATAAAGAAAATTATACAGTCTTATCTCTAGAAAAGATAAACATTTCAATTTTGAATGACTATATTTTGCAGGGAAAAATAGATTTTCTAAAGCACAAATATTGTGACAAACATGTATTTTCTGTACAATTACACCTTTTTATTCATTTTTATTTTTCTGTCCCTAGAAATATCGTCGGATTATCGAACAAGCTTCATTTGAGTAATGCAAGGTTGTGTGGTGCAAAGTAGGGTCGAGTATGACAGCACGGATCGGACTTTGTCTACTTTTCATGTGAGGGTGCAGACGAAAAGGGATGAGCACCCTCTTGTCTGGCTGGTGTAATGTGTTTCTCTTTCTCGTTGCCTTGTAACCAGGTCAGTCTGAAAATTTTAATTCATCCCCATTGCACCTGTAGCTAGAAAGTACTATCCTAAAAAATATTTTGCAATCTTCTTTTCAATCTTCCAATTTTTGTCTAATACATTTCAAAAGCAGAGAATCTAATTTAATAATACCAATCGCTTGAATAAAAACTAAACGCTGTCTCTGACAGTAGTAGACGAAATAAAAAATAAAAAAAATACTGAATCAATTTGGCGTGACGGCAAAATCAATGCCAAATATTAGTGCTTACTTATGTAACATGAGACATTTGCATCTCTTTCGGGCTTGTCTGATGCGTGCGCAACGCGATGCAGTGGAGGTCATCCACCTGAAAGGTCGGGGTCACACTCTTAGTCGTGGGGGTGTCACGAGTGGGTGAATGTTGCGAGAGGATGGGTGAACCGACGGGGAAGCTAGATTGCCATAGCAACCCCCACACACAGTCAAGGCTAGACTGGCGAAACAGTGGGGAATTTTGTGCACCACGTTTTCGTTACCCAGACGGGACACTCAAATCCTTAATCAGGGACTTTTCCTTGTTTTTACAACTTTTCCCTAGTTTAACCCTAAATATCACTTAGAGAACAATATTCCACCCCCACTCCAATTTTAAAGTAGAGTAACATTAGCCTATTGCAAAAAATGCTCTTGATATGTTTTCTGCATTAACTCACAATAGATTTTATTGTAATTTAGTCTGAATTTTAAACGTAATATTATCTTTCATAATGCAAAATGTGAACAAGATTGACCACATAGAATCAAGGTAAATTTGATCTTGGTAAAAAATGGTATATATGAGTATAATTGTTAACAAACTCTGATGATTTAAATAAACTTTTGTATAATTTATTTATTACAAACCTCATATATTAAAAATGAAAATAAAAATGAGATACTTGAGGAACACCTTAAAATATAGTTATTTAGTAATATTAACAAGTTGCTTTATTTTTTTACTTATAATGAATTTTGTATTATAAAATATAAGCTGAGGGATGTTTATCACTGTAGGAATATCATATTTAATATAAGGGATGAGGATTAAAGTGACTTTTCCTTGATATATAATGTATAAATACGATGCTTACAGCAGGGGCTTTTATTTCAATTAACGATTAAACAAGTTCAGATATATAAAGACAAATACACAATTTAACTAAAAACTAAAATTTATTAATTTTCAAGTTCGTCTATTTTGCGATAACAACTATACTTATCGATTGGTTATACTGAATATTTTAACATTTTGTGATATGCGTGACGAGCTATCGCTCGTAAAATTATAATGCGTACTGCTATCTAAATGATTTTTAGCCAGATGGGAATTACGAAAAAGAATGATGCATGATGAATAAGTAAATGTGCTTTTAAATTATTTATCACAATATTTTTGCAGTATTAATTTCTTTTAACTGTGTATGAATTTTTAAATTGAACATTTTTTTAAACGTTTTTCTAGTTATATAATAGTGAACAAAGTATGTTTTCGAATGCGAGAAAAGAAATGGAATTTTATTTTAATTTGAAAGCATAAGAATAATTCATAATTAAATAACGACGTCTATATGTTAAAGAAAAAAATTATTTGTCACTCATACTTGTTGTTCACCCTTATCTCGAGTTATGTGTGCCTGAAATGTATAGGTTCGTCGACTGATTATGTCTTTAAGCAAATTCAATGTCACTGATAACGAAATGTCAAAGAGACTCTCAATCACAAATAAGAATAATTTTATCATTTAAATCAAACGATACTTTGATTTTTCTTTAGTTTTAACTTCTTTTTTGTAAATAATTATGACTGTGTTTTAGTAATCTATGTTTTAGAGTTTTATTTTAAGAAAAGTATATTTTTAAATTAGTTTAAAAATAAAGTTAATTAATTAAAGAACAATGTAATTAATTAAAATAATGTAATGCACGGTGGAAGTTAAGACAATTATGGAAATAGAAAACGAAAGCATTTGTTCAAAACTAGTTCTATTGCAGTCAATTTTGGTTGAGACTGAAGACAAAAGTGATTGCCATTTTTTGGGAAGAAATTTTGAATTTACATAGGCAATATTAATTATAAATTTTTTAAAATAAATTTTTATATTTATGAATCTGGATTTTTTTTACAAAAAAAGAGTAGTTACATATCGATAAACGTTATAAAATAACTTGACAATTTTTTGTCGAGTAAATACACAGCAGTGTAAACCACTGTCGTGTGGTAAGAATTGCACATTATCGTTTGTATTATATTTTTGCTTGATAAGAAACTGAATGTCACGCAAAGTGCACATCACGTGTTCGTTGTATCAAAAATTACATGAGTAATAATGGCATAAGGAAACCTTTGTGGTAGGTCATAATTTAGCAACACTCAGTCTACGCCTAAAATGTAAAATAATTTACAAATAAAAGATTTACTTATCATTTTTAGTTATAAACCAAATTTAATTTAAGCACAAACGTAAAACTAAAATTTGTTTTCTCATAAGTTAATTAATAGACATTTTTGGTTTTAAAATATAGATTTCTTGTTAATTGACCATTTTTACTGCTGAAAGTTTGCAATGTCTGCCAGATAATATTATCACCGTTATCTTTCGAGTTGTAACTCATGTCAAATTTTTGGGTCAATCATTTAATGCGAAAAAAGTATATAAGCTCGACCAAACGAATTGCGATTAAACTTATTTATATTTCTCTTCAAGCGAACATGAAAATCAAACAAAATCTTGAAATTGCAATGATTTTTGTTGAATGAAAAAAAATTTCAACTTGGATAAGTAAAAAAAGTGACGATAACCTTGATCATCGTGAGACGAAGAAAGCGATTAAATATATATATATTCAATTTTATTTGAATTCTGTCTGAGACGTTGTTTTTTTTATCGTCTAAAAGAAGGTTACAACTATTAATGCGTGTCCTCTTCAATTATCAATATTTACTTTCTTCGAAGATAATGTGCGATGATAACTTGATTGCGACAGGTCATGGCTTGACATAAAGCATTCATAGTCAATTCATGTACTTGATTTAATCGCAAACTACATTCAAGTTATCATCAACAACAAGAGGGATGTGCCTGCTTTTATCATTCGTTTTTGAAATTTAAATATACACTGCGGACAAAGAAGAACAAGAATTTATTATAAATTAAATTTATCTCAAAAAGAAAAACTAAAATATGTTCAGTTGTATAAACAATCTAATCTCTATTTTATTATAAAAAAGACACAGCAGAGTTCATAAAGATTTTATTATGAAATAATTTTAATGTTGATGTAGAAATTCTTTCGCAAAAGTTTTTCATCAAATGATAAAATTTTATCTGGAATTTTATTGAACGTAGTTTCACCAGTTTGTTATCGTGCTTTTTATAATAAAATATCGTGCAATTTTGTCAGTTAAGACTCAGGATAGTGAAACTTCGGTTTCATTTAAACCACTGTGTATATCGATTTCTAAAAGCACCTTATCATTACGAAAATGCAACAGTGTTTTCATGAGCGTTCAGCGATCTTAGAGAAATCAATCTCGCTGATTATTCTGAAACAATATTGTTCTTTATGCAGTTTTCGTTATTGGGTGAAGAAAAGAGTGTCTGATAAAAAGAAGTGTGTGCTTTTGGAATGGAGTAATCATTTTGTAAAGCAGATAATAATTAATCATTTTTGGTGAACTTTTAAATTAACAACACTGTAAACACCTAAAATCAGTTATCTAAAATCATCATCTCAGCTGTCTGCAATTTAAAATCATCTATCTGAATAAAATCCAAAATCCAAAATTGTTTGATGTTTCCAGAATCGATTTCCTAAAATTAACTATTGAAAATACTTTGCCTAAAATCAGATTCCTAAAACTATTAAAATATTAGTCAAAGAAAATTACCTATCAAACAATAAAACAACATTTAACTCTACAATTACCAATTTTTTTTTTATTTTGGAATTGAAATTTGTTGCTAAAACTAATTATCAAAAATTATCTGCTTCAAATCATTTACCTAAAAGAAACCAGCTAAAACTAGTTCTTCAAAATTGACCATGACTAAAACCATTGAAAATCATCTGCCTAAAATCAATTCCCTAAACCTATTAAAAAATAATGAACCACAGAAAATTACCTATCCAGAAATGAGACAATTTTTTAGCAATATACAAAAATCATTTGACAAAAATTTTTACGTAACAAATATAAAGACCGCAATCTAAATTTGTTTAAATATAAATAAAAGGTTTAGCAATTTTTCGTACTAAATGCAAAAAATGTCATTTGTTCGCATCATCCAATCGGTGTATTCCGATAGACATCTGCGAGGAGTTCGCACAGCGTGTCAATAAATTGGACACCACGTTCGTTTTGAACGTTGTCAACCGGACAGGACCAGTCTTGGATGAACATTTGGCCGGCGCGTCCCCGTGTTTTATTTCATCCGAAAAGACGCGCGTCCCGAATATGCAAATGGAGTGGTTAACCGTCTGGACTAGGCCTCTAGGCCAAGTGGCTGAGGGCGGGATCGATTTCTAGCCGAGGGCCCCAAACAGAAACCGGTTGCCAAATGAAGGTCAGTGGTTCAGAATCGGCTCTCTCGTTGCAGGGGCCCGTTTCACTTTCTACGGAGCCGGGGCCCTATCTCGGTCACAGCAAAAAGCGCCAGGTCATTGTGCTTGGGTGAAAGTGACTCACTTGCACTTTCAGATTCGGAATCGGACCAGAATTCACCGTCAAATAGATTCACTCTCGATTTCTAAGTGGTGAAAAGGAGAAAGTACCTCAGACTCGGGCTATCTGGGTCGGAGACACCAGCTCACCCAGAAGTCACCAACTGAAACGCAAAGTCAGGCCCGCTTTGGGTAAGGTCAGTGATCGGTTATGACAATTTAAAAAAAAAAACTTCCAATTGATGCAGACAAATTTTTGTCAGATTGAACAGGAAACAAACATTTGATTTTCAAATTAAAATGTAAATCGATTTATTCGAAAATTGTGTTATTTTTATCTGATAACCAATTTTGATTATATAACTCTTGAATCGCAAGTGCAATTGTGCTCTATATTTGCAAATTCAAAGGCATTCAGTTGATTAATATGAAAATCAAGCTAATAATGACATTCGATGAAAGTGAATCAGATATGATAATCCTGACTTCAATTTTATCCGCTTCAAGATATGTCATTTCGATTTTCAATCAATGTGTAATTTGCAAAATAATATTCGTATTTAGAGTGGAGTTTGTTATTAGTGGAAACAAAATAACGAAGAATCCAATATTTTGTCAACACTCATGTGAAATTTTGTTTTCTAATGAACGAGAGAAGTAATCTGCGAGAACACTTTATAGTAAAAGTGTATTTATACGTGTAAGAATAACACGTTTCTTTGACCCCACTGAAATTATAGAACGTTATTGCAACGAGAAAACGAAAGTCTAACTTATATTGTTATGTGTGATTATAAGGAGAGAAAGAGAGAGTGAATTGAATCTAATTAAACTGTTAAGACATCAAACAATTTAATGTATAATAATTTTATAAATAAATTAACAAATTCAGTTAAAAATAAAAGAATCATAATAAAATGTTAACAAATAATTTTGTTTGGTAAATTTTAATACCACAAGTATTTTAACGAGTATATATATTTTTTCACTGACTTTGGCAGAGACAGATGGGTTCAGGTGTGGGACGTACACAAAATGATTTATCTGTTTGAAGGATTTTGTTTGTTTTGAATCGGTGCACTCGCAGTCTGGAAGCGAGACTAATGTAAATATGGTTATAGTGGTAATGAGGAGGTTTCAACGAATATACATTATAAACTTTTATCTAGACCAAATGGACATTATCCAATTTATCTTTTTACAGCAATTTAATTAGTTTCTATATCCAAATTTGTACCATTAATTACAAAATAATAAATACAAAATAAAAAAAAATATATAAGTACAGTGATAAGGCTATAATTTCATTCAGTCAGGTGTTTATGTTACTGCGGACATTTAGTATTAGAAAATAAACTTTCTATACTATAACATCGTTAATGAAAAACTGATTTACTTTATGTCATTACTGATTGCAAACTGCCTCATTATTTGAAATACACCATAGCTATATCTAAAATAAAAAGCATTAAGTGGATAAAAAGTTAATTGACTAATTACTATGAATAAGTAACTTGTTTCAAACAAATGTTTGCATCCACAAGATTTTTGCACCAAGCAAATGTTTGCATCATTCAAATAGTTTCGTAATTAGGAAGAATTTTCAAATGATTTTGATCTCGTGACAATTTTATTTGCGATATTGTATTAACGCTGAGTTGTGTGCACAATTAAACAAAATAAGGAGTGAGAGTAAAACCGCAATGAAAGTCGAACGGTTCGTTGGTTATTGTGTATCAAAAAGTGGGGTCTCTTGCTTTCTGAAACGACTCTCATATTCACTCTCGAGCTGCTCGAGTTGCATTTCCATGATCTTCGTTCCCGGCCAGTCCGGTTTCTTTCTCGCACTACTTTCTGCGAATACATGCCATGGGCAGGATTTTAATTTCGCCAACGAAAGCGAAGGGGTACCGGCACGTTGTGTCTTATTTTTTTTTCTTCTTCTTCTTCTCTCTGAGTTTCTTCTCTCCTCTTGTTTCTCTTCTCCCCACGACAATATGTCATGACCTTGAACTTGGCCATTGAACTCAAACCTGCTGACGCCACTGTTGCCTTTTGTGTAACAAGATTTAGATTGATAATCAGCATTGGATAATTGTAATGGATAGCCTCGTCAAAACTGAATACGCACAGATCATTCAAATTTTGCTTCGACAAGTTGACGAAAGGGAAATTTTGTATGCCAATGTCAAACGCATCGCATTAGCATTCGCATTCAAATTAGCCACTTGTTTGCTGATCCTTTGGAACATCTCTCTTTCGGCATGAAGAATGCGGTCTACCGATGAACAAGATTTTACTTCTCATTGAATTATACTTAAGGGGTTAATTCCATTCAATAATAAGGGTTAAATCGAGTTTTTGCCTCTGCTTTTGTATTGTTTTCCTCTTATCTAAAGCTAAGCTTTCTTTTTTTCCAAGCCTGAGAATGTTTTGCCGTTGAATCAAAGATATATAAATGTTAATACTTAGTCTTTGTTCAATTGGATACTAACT
The DNA here is from genome assembly GCA_022817325.1 of Idris sp. 1 HC-2018. Lineage (NCBI taxonomy): Eukaryota > Metazoa > Arthropoda > Insecta > Hymenoptera > Scelionidae > Idris > Idris sp. 1 HC-2018. The sequence goes on along the minus strand of JABFPM010000536.1, from coordinate 7,870 downwards.
TTCTTTGAACTTGCCAGAAGATATAAAGTTGTCTATCTGCAGAGACTAGTTTATTTCAGATCAATGTAATAACAAACTGCGAAATCGCAGTACGTTTTGCAGTAAATTTAATACAGAATTGAAGTATAACTCTAATTTTGAAGTATAAATGATGTGAAATCGAAGTTTGACTTGAAGTTTTTTACTTCATTTTTCCACAGTTACTGCAAATTCAAAGTATAAACACATTTCTTCGTTTAAAGAAATAGATTAGCAGTTTAAGTCAATGCAAAAATGCAGTTCTAACCTCAAAAGTAAAGTACACCGACGCTATCGTATATAAAACATCAGCTCGGTAGACAAGTTAGGTTAGATGATCGCCGAGCATGTGACCGCATAATTTATGGTATAATAATACTTGTGGTGCTTAATGCAGCTTTACGTTATTAAATTAAACAAGATAAAAACTGCGAGATTTTAGGTTTGACAGAAACAATGTGAATTTAAATAATTATTTGTGCCAATTGAAAACATACAAAAATGAATTGGGTAAACAACTTGTAATATTTATCTCAAACTAAGAATAATCTCTTTAAGAATTATGCAACAACCAAAACTGTTTCATTATTGTTAAATGTAATTTTCATTAGGTTTTAATCAAAATATAAATATCTAGGATATATTCAAACAAATTCCAGTACAAAACTTTTACCTAACCTAATCAAGTCGAACTGCATTTTCAAGTATGAAAGTAGAATTTTCAAGCTCAACTTAAAAATACCAGTAAATTTACTTGCAACTAGAATCAAGTAAATTTACTGCATTTTCGCAGTTTTTATTTACAGTTTACCGAAAATTGTTTAAGAAAATCTACTGCCTCATATCTATTATATAAAACTATTTGCAAAAAATAAACTACGCATTGAAAGTCCATCCAAAAAGGTATCCTAAAATAAACTATCTAAAACATCTTATCAAACATCAGTTACCTAAAATTTCTGTCGCAGATTAATCCAACTAAATCATAGGTTAAGCTGCGAGATAAATACAGTCTTGTCGTGGATAAATAAAATCAAATAAGGACAATTCTGGATTGGACCTCAATTGAAACATAAAATATCGAGAGTGTCTACAAAACCCATCGCACCAAGTCAAGGAAGGCTTTCCTCTTACGACCTTGAGCTCGAGCCCCCAAGCAACACTGAACTTGAACCAGTCACACGTTTTCTCGCTTCGACATCGCTTCGCTAGACTTACTCACCGCAACCGTCTTCTGAATATTTGCGCAATCGATTCTCCCATCGCCGTCACCTTATATATATATCCGAAATGTTGTACGTGCATGAGGAGAATAGTCAATGATAGGGTTGGCTGATAGGTCCCTAAGGCGCCTAAGTTAGCGAGTTAGCGAGAATAAAGGAGATGTATTATCAAAGACATTAGCTCAAGAAAGTACTGTGATTCTGTTGTTTCAACAGCCAACTTTATCCAAAATTTACTTTCAATGATGTGAATGGTCAACAAACTATGAGAAGATGCCAATACTACTTCAGATTTACACCGTGAGAATAGTCACTGTTTACTGCAATTTGCATCAAAAGTGATATCCAATTAAATGATTAGAAACCAAGATTTTTGTCTTAACTGTAGAGAAGCCTTTCCCTATCATTAAAAGAATGTTAGAATTACCATAATGGAAGTTCTGGCTTGGGAAAGCAAAACCATTAGAAGCTAATAGTGGCATTCAGAGTTGAGTTTTTGTTGGTTAAAAAAAAGGAGATTTCTTCTGTTTCAGATGATCTAGACTAAAATTGCGTTGCATCTTGCATGCACCATCTCCAATTATCATGTCTATCTTTTCAACTATCTGTTCAATCCATCAGACTGGTTAGTTCATTGGCAATGGCAAAAGACAGCGAATGGTTTAATAAAAAATTGTCGACCTTCAGCAAGAAACAAAAGAGGATTCCGTAGAGAGGAGACGAAGGAGGATAGACAGCAGACGACGTTGGTCTCTTTCTCTTTCCTCGTTTTGTGTGCGTCGGTATACTAAATCAGTAGGTTGCAAACGTAGTATTACCGCGGCTCTTTGGGTCTCGAGTCCAACCAGTGCTTTCAAACGATTAGGGTTGCTCCCTAGTCGGGGAGGCCTTGACCTCTACCGGTCGACCTAGAACGCCCGCTTCGGACTGTCTGTCTAGTAGGGCATTCGGGCACGCCATTCAATAGGGCCCGTGCGTTGCATTATATTTTGACAATGTTCTCTGACGCTCAACTAATTCATATTTACTGACTCACTCGTTTCACAAAAGTTTTATTAACGCGACTCTTTGTCTCGCGACACCTCGCTCTCGTTTTGCCGACAGCTGTGGCATCTAATAACAAAAAAAGAAAGAAAAAAACGCAATAATGCCGGGTTCAATTAAGTGCGGGAAAAAAAGTTGGACACTTTTTCAGCACCTCGACTGCTGTTGGCCTTTGAAAAGGTTTGCTGACAGAAGAAGCACACCTCTTTGTCTAACAGATTTATCGGACTATTGCCAAAATCAGTAGTCAAAAATATTCAGCACAAACAGAAAGCCGAAAATTTGTAATACTTACACGTTGTATAAAGGGAAGTCTGAAATTTAATAGTTAACTTATGTTGTTTTACAAGGAAGCTTAAAATTGGATACTTACCATACTTTGTTTTAAAAGAAAGCCTAAAATTTGATACCAAACCTTTTTTTGAACGTCAATGAGATACTGACAGAAGAAGCGCGTACCTCTTTGTCTCGCAGATTTATCGACTAATTACAAAAATCAGTGGCAGAAAACATCAGTGTTTAACCTTTGCGCTTTGCTCAGAGGAATATTGCACTGAGTTAATATGCTATTGCATTGGGATAGATAGATGGCGGGACGGCGCGGTGAGATGTGGGGGCTGATCGATAAAAGCAGCACTCGGGTTCACAAGCCTTATTCAAGGACAAGGCCATGTGATAGCAGTCGCGCAACCGCGAATACGGCGCTACCACCCCTGCTCATTTACCCACTAGCTGCAGGAGCGGACCAGTGGATTCTGGATCCTGAGTCTTTATCTAGATCATTTCAAGTTCAATGTTTCCATTGATCATTTGTTTAATTAAATTTAGAATGAAGTTTAATATTTGTAAGTTGTATAAGATTAAGATTTAGGTTGAAGTTAAGATTAAGATTTAGGTTTAAATTAATATTAACACCAAGGTTTGAGTTCAAAGTAAGTTTTAGGTTTAAGTTTAGTTAAGATTAAAATTTAGGATCAAGTTAAAATTAAGTTAAAACCTATAGTTTTTCTATGTATGGTGTAAAACAAAGATAGCTTACGAACTTCTAACAATTTTGCACATATTATTATGAAGTATACGAATAGTTAGTATTAACAGATGGCCTGCGAAGCTTGAGAGCCGCTAGTTTCTTAAGTACATATAAGCTGTCTCTTTTCTATTTATGGTGTAAAATAAAGACAGATTATGAACTTCTAATAGTCTTGTCATTTTGTTATAATGTATATAGATGATTTCAATTCATCAGATGAATTAGATATGCTACAAATGTAACATTTAGAATAACATTTAGACCAGCCATCCCCAGATAAAGTTTACTTCGTACTTATAGGTTTGAAAATTTGCATATCTCTTTATCAGAAAACCATCAAAACTTCCATTTATCCTCGGCATGTTGACAATTCTAGGTGGAAATCTAAATTCAATTCCACCCTCCAGACATTCCTAGACAAAAGGTTTTTCCAAAGCTATGCGTCTCGTTTTGTGTCTCCGTCTTCCTCTCTCTCTTCGTGGTGGCATTCTGTTTCGCGGACAAGTACCCACGCACTTGTCGCGATTCAAGACCAAAGCTCCAAATTCGAAGAGTCATTCGAAGTGTGCGTGCGACTGCATTTGTGGATGTGCAGACGTAAAAGTGGGGCGCGACGAGAAAGGGGGAGACAGAAAAAGAGGGGAAGCACATATTTGATTGTGACGAGAACAAAACCCTACCGCTTTACATTTCGCAGCGCACGCGCTTCACCCATACATGCATAGGACTAAACCCCCCTCCCCCTCAACCACCCTCCCGTTCTCTTATCCCGACAATCTGTGGATGCTGCAAGGCTCGTCGCGCACGCGCCGCGAGTTTTCCCTTTCGTGAGTCGCACAAAAGGGGGCGACATTCTCGTACACTTTGTGCTTTTCTCCTTTCGGGCGACACCCCAAATTGGATCGCTTTGCATATTTATGTCTAAAACTTTTTTATATTCTCTGCATCAAGTTGAAACTCATTTTTGTCTATTTTTCTTTTTCATCTAGACAGTATTACACAAAGTAAATATAATTTTGCATAATTTGTATTGGCGAGAAGGTTGAGAAGATATTCAGTTGCGTTAATTAATGTAATATCTATATAGATCAATCAACTCTGTCGGAGAAAAGAATAGACGACTCATGTGGTTCGAATTGTGGAGAGTTACTAGTGATGCATCGTTGCATCTACACTCTCACTTTTGCTGCCAGTTACGTTGATCTAGCTGGTTCATTGTCGCATGCAGTGACAGAGTGCAACTGATCGCGAAAGCGACATTGACATTGGCTGGTCAAGATTTTAAATTCAAGATTTGGGTTTGAAATTAATGAACTTTTTTTAGGAAGAACATGAGAAAGTACAACTTTCTTAAATCTGAAACATAAGGATAACTCTAAATTAATCACATCATCGATTTGAGAGTGTATGGATGCATCAAAAACAAATGAATGAATTTTCATCATCATTATCTGCATCATCTTCTTTTTGAATGGATTTGTATCTTTTTCTCAATTGGTTTGCATCATTTTCCTTAAATAGATTTCTATCATCATCAGCATATTCAGCATCATCATCATATTCAGTGTTATGCGCTATAAAATTCTAACTTTAAGGTTAAGCAACTCTTCTTAGAACTTTTTCCATTTTTCTTCTTGACTCACGAGTCCATTTCATCTAGAAACAACAAAAAAATCGAAAGCCAAGATAAGATCACGCGATTTCAATGCAACGCGTCTATCTTCTGCGATTGTACACTGACCTAAGCGCGCGCGTAAAAGAGGAAGAAGGAGCTTAACGCAGGACACGCGGGCGAGAGTTAATAGAGAGAATCGGCTGGCTGGGTAGGGGAAAAAGAGGAACAGATCGAATGCACGCATACGCCGCGGCGGCCACACAGACTACACCGTACACAACGATACGCACCGCCGTAGCCAGGGTGGGGAACCAGGGGAGTCTCGGCAGCCGAGTCACTTGGGCGATTTATTTCCCAAGTGTCGTTGGTCGCGCGCGCCGTACACTGTCACCGCTCCGCGTTTAAAACAGCATGCGATCTGCAAACTTTTTGACAGCATCAAATTATTTTTCTACCTAGTATTGACAATCGTAGGAATTGAATAGAAAATTATTTTTATAACAAACTTTAGAAAAAAAAAAAAACTGTGCTTACAAGGATTTAAGTGGGGTGTAAAACATAAAGAGTTTCTTAGCCTCTAAGTTAGGTTAAGAGGTGTAAATTTGCAAAACCTAACCTTTAAGTGAGATTAAATCCAAAATTGGGGTGTAAATTGAAAAAAAAGCTAGCTTAACCTCAAAGTTAGGTTAGGTAATGGATAGATGTGATTTTTAACTGTGAAACTTTGGATTTCTGCATTTGGGATTGAAAAATTGCAAAAAAAAGGCACTGTGGAGTTTTGATGGTGCATGGTGTTTTCGGTGCAAATGCGATTATTTTTTACTGTTGCCACAGCGTGGTTTGTTAGTTGTGAAGACGACTAGTGGACCCGCCACGCGGGTTAAAATTTTAAGGTGGCTCACGCGACGAGAGAACGTGAGCTGCAGCCTGAGGTGCGCGGCGCCATCCGGGTTCTCCACGGCTGGTCACCGCGCGGTGCTAACCAGCCTCAGCAGCAGCTGCCTAATCGCGGTGAAACCGTGTTGATGGCACCGCAAACCCAAATGCGAAATAACAATCACACGCTGAGGGCCGGTCAGCCTCATCCGCCGCCACCGCCGTCAGTCGTCGTGAGCTCGACCTCTAGCATGAGGCCGCCGCCACCGCCGCCGCCTCCAAGAGCAAGGCCATCAGCGGAAGGCAAAGGTCACCACGAGGAGCCGACGAGCTCGATCCCTGATCTAGGTGAGGGGAAAAATTAATGAAAGCGAGCTCAGCAAAACATATTTTAATTTAACAATATTTGCAGCAAATTACAATAACATTTAACCAAAACTATTCGATTATAATTTTTTTTTGATTTGTTATTTTGTAAAAGAAAAATTCACTCGATAAGTTGATGACAGAAAAATTAAAAGTTTCTGTTTTAAAATTTTAAAAACTAATTTTTTCAGGTAAATAAATAACCATTTAATTGGTAATTGCAATTTACGATAAAAAATAGTTTGATAAAAGAAATTTTTGTTAGTTTTGTTAGTTATAATGAAGATTGGAAAAGAATCAGACCTTATTTTTAAGACAAAATTAGAATTTCATACACCTAAGAATTTTTTAAAGTTAATTTCCATTAATGGAAAATGAATAAAAGAATTGGGCATATAACTGTAGTACAAAAAAACAGGCAGTATTTAAATTTTGAAATGAATTAATTTTTTTGTTACATAAATAAATTTATTTTGGTCTATGAAATATATAAACATAAAGTAAGCTTAGCAGGAATTTTTAAATGATAGAGATTTTCTTAAATATAAAATTTTAAATTCAAAATAACATTGAGATTTAGAAAATGTAAAATGTTGTAAATTTTTTTGTTTAAAGAAATAAAATAAATGATATACCTGTTCTATTAGTGAAAAAGTTGATTAATAATGTTTGAATCATTAAATTTAAAAAATTAATAACTTGTTTTTTCGATTTAGCCATAATGTTCTACATTTTTATTATTTTTTAGAAAATTATAACTGAACTAATGAAAAATTTTATGAGAATACTAAAATGCAAATTAAATTCTTGTCATCAAAATATGCATTATGCAATCAAAAGTCGATCCAAAAAATGGAAACTCGTTATAGGGTATTGCTCTGAAAAAAACAATTTTTTTTTTAATTTGTTAATTTCTTATAACAATAAACACTGTACAAAAAGTGAATTAATTATCTTACAGTTATATAATAGCAAAAATATTAAAACTTTACAATACATATTTAATTAACAAAAAAATCGATCACATAATGTATTTTTATTAAATTTTTTGCACCTCCTGTACCTTATGTATAATACATATATTTTACATCTGAATAGTTATATCACAATTTTTTGAAAAAAAACTTCAAGAAAAGAGTGCGATACAATATTTTAAAATAAAACATAAAAAAATGGATTTCATAATAATTTTTTCGTATACATCAATACACACATCATTTTATATTCATCCAATTTTTATCGATCAAAAATAACTTGTATAATAATTAAAAATCCAAGTTCAACATTGTCGCTAAAAATTGCAATTAAAATTTGTCTCGGTTTATAAATCACGCAGTCATGTTTTAAAAGGCGCGCACAAATTAAATGAAGATGTATAAATTAAGTGTGTGGCATTCATCAGTTATCGACATTCAGCGATAGCCGACTGTAATATTGAGAAAAAGTAATACGAATCACGTTTTATTTACTTTTTCCGTTTAATCGACGAAAGTGAAATATTACATTCTAAAAATACACTGTGACTAACTGCAAAAAAATATCCTTTGTGTATCGATATAGCTATATGTATGTATAATTTCATTGAAAAAAAAAAATTAGAAATGGAGAACATATATATATATATATATATATATTTGTTTAAAAAAATAGCTGATAAAATTATGAAATAAACTAAGTGGAATACTGAGGTATGGTTTG
>JABFPM010000535.1:0-27413 GCA_022817325.1 Idris sp. 1 HC-2018 | reverse complement strand
GATAATAGTTAAATTTATCTGTAGTTAAATAATTTTAAAAACATAAAGTTAAACAATTTTGTTTATTAATTAATTACAAAAATGTATTATAACCTAAAATTATATATTATTTTAAACTGTTTGTGATAGTAACATATTGTTTGTCTATCATATATTGATTTAAAATTAATAAAATTAAATAAAAGTTGTTTAATCAGAATTCAATACAATAAAAATTAGTATTTTTGTCAAAATGAAACTAAATTAATATTTGGTTCAACAAATTGTTGACAGATTCGAATTTTTTTATAAACTACAAAAAATTAACTTTTTCTCCTAAAAGTAAAAATTATATTTAATGTAAGTATGCTGTTAAAAATAATTTAATTATCAAATTTAAAATAGAAGCAATGAAGACATTTTTGTCTTTGTATTCTAAATTTTGTATTATCATTAAAAAAATATATTAAACTAAAAATATATCTTGTACATTTTTTATACTGCATCTACATTTATCAGAGTTTCTTTGTTGCGATTTTATAGTTTGTTTACTTTTTTCAGGTTATATTTTGACACATTAACGTTGCCAAGAGTCGATAATATTGATTATTTTGATTCAAGATCACGCATGTTTGAATATTTCAATTACCAATTTTCAAGCAAAAGTACCACAGACACGATTTCAATCATAAGGTTATAGAAATTTCTATTACAAGTGCCATAAATTGATTTCTAGTATAGTGAACCTTATATTTTAAGTACAAAAATACTCGAAAATGTACAGAATTTTATGGATACTTTTAACAGTGATGTTTCTAACACGTCATAATCTGTACTTCATATTAATGAACTGTATCAATGGCAAGAAATTTTTATGTTAAAAGTCAATTCAATTTATCTTAAGTGAACAAGATAATATGAAATTTTACAATAAAAAAATTTGTTTTGTTACTTTACCTAAAAAAAGAAAGAAAAAAAATACACATATCTTACTTGAAAAAGCGAAGCTTTAATATTTTTCTTGGTAACTTACTTTTCTTTATAGAAGATATCAAAACTTAGTAATGAACTCAGTAATATTCTATATTATTTGATTCAATGTTGTTAACCGAATAGTTTATACTTTGATGTACCATTTTCTTCCACATTTTGAAATACCGAATACAAATGTGTCCTAAATGCATAGATTTTCGACTAGAAGCAAACTTTAGAAATTTAGTAATGCTGGGTGGTAGGATCAAATTTATCGTCATGTAAATTCGCGATGCCATCTTCAGCACACACGAGAAGGGTATATTGGCCCACAATAGCGCTCGTCTGTATCGGCAAACCGGACGCGCGCAGCATTAATCACGCAAACCAAGTCTTTCATAAATGCAAGTAGCCTTAGTCGGAAACTTGTCGACGTTACTCATCATACTTTTTATTTCTGTACACCCAACCGTGTCATTTTACCCCACGTTTCATTTCCTTTACGCCACTGCATTATTTAGCACCACTTATATCACAGTATTTTTTCTATTTGCCACGGTTAACATTTCCCTTTCATCGAATTAAAAGCACTCATAGAATCAACCTTTCACACAAGAGATTAAGTGTACTCGTTCTGATTGTTACAACGTGAAAATAGCCAAGTGATGCATACTTTTTGAAAACCGTATAACTAAGTTAATTTGACGAAATAAAGATTAAAAGATAATTATACACACATGGAAAAACATATATATAGAAAATAAAATAAATTATCAATTTTTTTAATATTATTTTTGGTTGAAAATAAAAATATTATTTTACGAGAAAATGTTATATTTAGATTATTATTTCTTGTGTCAATGCTTATAAAAACAATTTTGAAATACGCTTCAATAATGCATGTTTGCTAAAAATGTTACATGTTGTAGAAAAATTGAAAATTTCATAAATATGCGATAATGTAAATTTATATAGGTCATTTGCAAAAAAATACTCTCAATTTAGGAACAATTTTTCTCCATAAAACACCAGGAATTTATTAGTTACATTTCACGCATTGCCCATACTTATATTAAATACTAGTATTTTTTTATATTTAAAATAAAATATGAAGTAAACAGTGAAACATAGATTTAAAAATAATGTGGTATATTAATTTTATCATAAATTACACGGAATGAATATTAATAAATACTACATTAACCTTTTTGATTTTAAATTATTTAAAAGGATCCAATACTTAGTTTTTATATTTGCTTTCAAAAAATATATTCAATAAGTTCTGTAAAAATAATATATAATGATTTTTCAGTTTATAAACACTTATGTATTTTATATTTTTTAGAGATAAAATTTGAGCTTTTTTTTAATTGAATACTATCAAAGTTGCTAACTCTGTGTCACAATTTCAAGTTTTCCAACTTTATATTAAGAACAAACGAGTGATTTGTTTTAATATGTTAATTAATTAAAAAATATTCAAAAAAAATTATTATTTCAAAAGCCGAATAATCGATTAGCGATTAATATTATCTGAAATATTATATAATCGATTAGTAAATTATTGTTTCTAAACACTTTTTTAACATATGATATAATGTAAATTGTTCATTGTAATTAGTTCAATACGATTAGATGGCATAGAAAGTAATTCATAATAGGTAAAAGAACTATATTTCAGGGCCCATACAAAAAATACTTTCACAAATAATGTTTAAAAATGACCCCCCCCCCCCTCTTTCCTATTATATAAGGCTTTAAAATATTATTTATAAAAGACATCATTCAAAAAGTGCGTATATGAAACTGACAAAATTATATATTTCTCTCCCTACTGTGCAACATCGTACACAAAGATTGCCTCCCTATCCCTAAAGTACGTTAATTTTAACCAGAGGTACTCTCCTTTTCCATGAATTTTTGTTTGATTTTTCAAAAATTATAAGTGATAACTGTTAATACATTTTCTTCAAAGTATATAATGCATTTAAAAATATAATTCTATCAAAAACAACATATTTTTGTGCTTCGTAAAGCAACATTTTATAAGTTAAGGTCTTGTTGTACGTTTTGCAGTTAAGTTTTTGGCATACAAAAATCATAATCCAAACTTTACGAAAAAAATGAAATTTTAGTAAAAATATATTATTATTAGTATAATAATATTAATTGAAATACATCATATATTTTATTAACAATTTGTCATTAATTTTTTCCGTTTCGAACAACCTGCTTGTGTCAGTAATGTAATTACAACATGACAGCCAAATAAACTTAGCTTGATTTTACTATCCACATATAAAAGGTTTCTTGAAAGATAACAATTCAGCTTTTTGGAGGTTCAAATTTTGGTAAAAAACAAATTTAAAATATGTAAATGGAAAAAAAACTAATCTAAATGTATACTAAAATATACGTACTTTTACGTATATTACCTTTACCCGTCTCTCGAACAAAATCGTAAAAAAGTAACTCGCCTCCCTCCTCCCCTTCTGGTGAGTTTTTATAATATCTCCAAAAAATAAATTTAAATTTCTTTTAAAAAACAATACACAATTTTTTAGTAAATCAATAGTTTCTAAAAAGTCCTTATAATTGTCTTTTGCACTGATTACCTTAAATAACTTTAATTAATTATTGATTATTATACAATAATTGAGTATGCCTACTTACGAATAAAACTACTTTAAATTAAATAAAAGTCAACTGAAGGATGGAATATGAAAATACTCACATTCCATAAGCTATTAAATTTTGTATAGTTATGATTTTCAAAAATCCAACGAGAAAATTGTAATAGCTATTTATAAGGTGCCTGTAAATAAAATTTAGGAAAATCCTTAAAGCGAAAGTTGATATTTTAGATTAGCAATTTCTTTAAATTATTATGAAAGTTTAAATTTTTTAAAACTAAGCACCAAATTAAGATTCTTTTTCCAATAAGTTGTTTAAAAAAGCTTTATCATAAAGCTATATTTATAATAATGATACGATTTCTACCTGGAATTTCAATCTTACTTCTATATTCACTGCAAAACTAATTTTTTATTGATAAAAAGCAAAATTGCGCATCTTTTCTTTCTTATGCAATTTCGTAATTATAATATAAATGTTTTCGTAAACTGCATTGTCATAAATTTTTCTATATTTATTTTCAAACACACATGAAAAATAGTTTTTATTTTCATTCAATCTGCGGGCTTGAAATACTGCAACTAAAATTTCTCAACATGAACCAATCAATGATGACAAAAAATGAACAAACACGAGAATTTGTGAAATTAAAACTTGAAATATGTATGTAACTTTATTGTGAAAAAAATTTATTTTATACAATAGATCGTCAACATTTTCATCATATACAAAACGCATTTATATATTTCTGTTCAAGCAAATCAAAAATTTGTAAATCACAAAAACGTTCTGAGATATCTTTAAAGCTTGATTTTACAACAGAAATGAAATTCTTTAACTTGGTATTGAATATAAAAAAAATTCCTTCTACTATCAGTATTCCTCCATGAATAATTGTTTATAATAGCTTGCTTTTTATTGTATCATTCATCGTTTTTACAATTTTCTAAAATATTTTTATGTAAAATATGAACTTACATTATATAAATAATTGTATCACATTTAATATATTAGAAATAAAGAATATAATATAAATTAATTAATTTAATTTATTTTTTTAACAGAAAATGAGCTGAATACTTTATAATATAAAATAATTTGCGATTTTTTTTTCTAATAAATTTTTCCAATATAAGAAAATTGGTGAAACGAGAAAAGTTGGCTACGCGTCATCGCTTAAAACTAAATATAATTGGTTGACTTATTTTGACAGTTCGAAATTTGAATTTTTTGTTTTGACGCGTTATAAACTTGAGCTTTGACACTTAACGCGTGATTAGGAGTATGGCGATAGCACGCGCGCAGCGCGCGATTAATCCTAGTATAAATATATAAAACAGTTAATACATATATACGTACACAAATTTGTACATGATTTTGTCAAAAAGAATTTTTAATTAAATTCTAAATGTACATTAATGAATTTTGGTCAAACTAATTTTAATAACATCAGATAACTGTATACTAAATTCATCATTAAATTGATTCACCAAATATGCTTTTCATGAAAATTTTGATGTAGAAATTGAAATAATGAAAAAATACGAAAATTTATTATGATATTTTTACAATATGTGAAATAATAAGTTACGAAAAAAAATTGGAATATATATTTTTAACATTTTAACACATTTTTGCAGAATTAGAATAATTAACGAGAGAAATTTTATTTTTTAAATTAAAAATACTTAAAAATTAACAAAAATTACAATGTAGTGAAGTTTGTAATTTTCTGCTATAAAAATTAATGTCCTCACGTAAGTTATCATTATTTTTTTCAGCTAAAAAATATTCATGATTAAATAATTTCTTAAAACTCATTTTGATTAAATCAATTTTTAACTTTTGCTATGCAACTATTTATATTTTAAAGCTAGGAAAGATTTAATCCTTGATAATCAGTTTTTATTCATATAGTCTCAATTTTAAAAAAGGTAAACAAATTCTTTGAGGAAGAGTCAGTATAAGTAATAGTAAATTTTTGCCTTGGTCAGCCAAAAGCTGTTGAAAACATTTGCGAAGACCCCATTCTTCATTGTTTTTCTTAAGTAATATATTAAAGCAAAATAAATGAATAATTATAATAATTGTATTAAAAAAAACACACACACATTACTATAAATAAAAAAATATACTATTATGTTTTCACTTTGATTGAAACATATTTTTTGTAAGTTATTTTTTAGTTAAGTTAAATTTTTTAAAATTAAAGAGCACTGTTTAATAATCATTGAAAAGTAACTTAAATATTTTAGTGACAAAACGTAAGAACAAAATAAAGAAAAGTACAACGAGTGCTTCAAATTTCAAGATGTCTAGATAAATAAATGGTTTGCCAAAAAGACTTTTAAATAGAATTGTGCGTTTTCTATTTTCTAAGAAAATTGATCCTTTATCTTAAATAATAATAATAAATTTGAAATAAAAACTTATTTTTTCTGCAAAAATGAAACTATGTTTTTTTAGGTTATTATTTATATGAAAAGCAAATAAATCGAAGATTTTCATTTATAATTCGTTGGCATTATTTTTCTCGGTGATGCATGACATTTTTACGGATATACTTATCACCTAACAGTGAAAGTAATACATTAAGCACTTACGATAACATCACAATGTGATTTCTTTCACGATGATCTTTACCTTTCCTGCGTAAAAATAATCTATTGAAAATCACATTCATATATCGTAACTAAAGCAACGCCTTTTTTGGCGTCAAAAAAATATAAGTTGGGAAAAATTACATTTTATTTTCAGTTGAACTGAATTCACAACAAAGTTTCAACTTTATGTTCAATGAAAAGTTGGTCATATATTATTTACAAATTTTGGTTGCAGGCAAAGACATTTATTTATGATCATGTGCGTACATTGTATTAAATTTATGATGAGAAACGGCAATTCATTGAATTCAATTCAATTCAGTCTAATGACATAATATTCTCAACATAATTATGACTTATTCATTAAACTGTAAAATTAATGGCAATAAATATTTTTTTGATCTAAATTAATATTGTAATAGTAGAAGAAACTATTAAATTATTAAATAAACAACATTTAAACATCTTTTATGAAATTACTGATTGCAATAAACACTGTGACACAAATATTATAATAAAATAAAACTAACTTTGTTTTACCAAAGTTAACAGTTAACAAATTATTTTGAAAAATCTAAATGTAAATTTAAATTTTTATATGTGCAGTAAAATTAAACCATTTTGAATGATAAATTAAACGTCATCAGGTTGCTAGTGTTTTAGCCTAAATTCATATTTAAACATTTTTAAAAATTTCAAATTACTGACATCTCAAAATTTGACGATTAGAAATGCTTAACATTTTCATATTGATTTTGAGTTTTATTATAGATCTAATAAATAATAAAGAGGGTAAATGTTTCGTGTTGAGCAGAAAAGCGCAAATATTGCTGATTAACGCAGCATTAAATTTACAAAGTGAAAACGACCCTTCTGATAGAAATAGTTTTCTTAATGTAAAGTTATTTCTAGTTTATTTGTATTATAAGCAACGATGAGAACAGTTTGATTAGATCAAGTTTAGTCGTTCTAGTTGACGTCATTGTAGCTTGATCAGATTGATAGGATCATAGTTTACGAAAACAAGTATATAAGCTGACTCGTCATTTTAGTGGATATGTTACCATGATAGCAACTAAATGGTCAAACATTCACAAATGATTATTGTACAGATAAATATTCCGATCCAGAAAGGATGTTACATTTATTTTGACGTAATTTCTATAGCATTGATTTTATTTTCAAATAATATATATATGTCGTAGGCCGATAGAAGAATTAGGCCGTTAGCTAACTGCCGGCCGTTAGAAGAATTTCATTGATTTTAGCATTTTTCTTCTAACAGCTTGGAAATTTTAGGCGTTTAACTAACGGCCTGACTGGCATCAGGCGGTTAGAAAAATTTTATTGTTCTCGTAGAGGTTATTAACAGAAATCTGAATAAACCCACATTTTGCATGTTTTATTAATCATTGAATTTTTGTTCTTAACGTTATTTATTACAGCAAGGCCTACTTAAATGACAACGCGAATTACACAAGAGGTTATTTTTGAAATATGCGCAACTCTTCATCTTACACTGGTTAGCGGCAATTTTGCAGTTGCAGTTTTTGTATATTATTGCCCGCTGAACAGTGATTGTTTTGCTGCAGCTTCTCTCAAAATATCGAAGAATCTTTTGGTACTTCGTCAACTGTCATTATATGTCCAGCTGAATTAGGAATATCAGTCCGCAGATAAGACACCATTTTTAAAATCAAGAATAATCCCAGAAATGTTAGGGAAATCTAATGGACCACGATCAACGATTGGGACAGATAAAGTTATGGAATCTTCAATTTTAAGAGGCGGATATTTTTTCTGTAAAAGTAATCATTTTTTCTGCAGCAGTTTTTTGCCGTTTCAAAAAATCTTTGCGAGTTTCCATCAAACGAACACTTAGTTCACACAATGCCGACATTTCTTCAAATTTGCCACAAATTTTCGTGAGAAACTATACATTGTTTGTTCATAAGACACCATTCGTCGTTGTTTTAAAGCATTTTTGTTCAAAATATTAGAATCAATGAAATTCTTCTAACGACCGGCAGTTAGCTAACGGCCTAGAAAGTTTTTTTTTATGATGTATACTGCTTTAAAATTACATTTACATTACTGCCTGGAAAATTAAAAGGACTTTCAATTAGAAAATCTTATTTGAAAAAACATATCCCATCAATTTTTATGCTTCAAAATAATTCTTGTTGATAAAAAAAGTGCATATTTCGTGTCCTACACTTTTAAATAGTGAAATAGAAATATTTTGAAATTTAAAAGCATTTATTAATAAAAATTATTCACCTTCATAAATATTTACCGTTGCTTTGCATACTATGTTTTTATTTGAATAACAAATTTTCTATAAATAAAAATAATAAAATATTCAATTAAAAACAAGTTTTATTGCTTCTTACACAATTAAACACTAATATAAGCAAAAGTGAAGTTATTGTATTTAAAAACATGAAGTTATGTCTCTGAATTCTGTTACATGTACATACATATTCACACATATGCGTAAATATGCAAGAATATAGCAGAGAATTCATTTGAATGTGCACAAGTGTTTACATGAACTTTAATAAACTTCTACAAATAAATGCTCACACGAATCTAAATTGACATAAATGAATGAATATAATTATACAAAAGATTCAAAATTATAATAATTTGATTTTAAACAAGTAATTATATTTCCATCAATTATGTAAATGACATGTTGTACATAAACATTGTACGTCTTCTGCACGCTCTTAGTAATTTCTTGCACTAAGTATGAAATGATTTTATTTTTAATGTTTCTTAATAATACATAGAAACAAAAATTATCATTAATACCACTTATATTACATTTATGACAATTAATATAAATAATACAATGAGCCTGTATAATTTCTGGAATGTTCTTATGTGATAAATTAATAAAAGTAGCATTGTAATAAAATCGTATTAATACGCTAAATATCTATTCACCCTCAAAGTAAAGAATTAAAAAATATTCATCCCTTATATATAAAATTAAATGATGTTTTGTGAGAAACGGCACTATCTAAACATTTATTCTCATAAATCATGATTAGTTTATTGGTTACAGTGAACTTTCTTTTTGTTACAAAAATGTTTATCTTAAATGAAATACATTGTTTATTAGCGTTGCATTATGTCAATCAATCGAACCTCCCACAGTTCCGATATTCGTATCAGATTAATCAATCTAAGCTCATAATACTGAACAGTCGTAACTTACTATTGGCATCACAAAACATGGGTGATAATCATTGAATATGAAGAATAAATATACAAGCTTTATCAAAATAATATAATATAATATTTGAAAAATATATAAGTAATAATAAAACAGTCGTTAAATTGTTATGCATTTGTTAAATTAATTCGCAGAAATATTTAATATATTTATATTATTTAGTTACAGTAACTTTTTCTTTTAAAATACAAATAATTGAATATTATAGGAAAATCAACCTAAACAGTTACTTCAGTATAATCAAATGTAATTACTGAAATTGAAATGATCAAATGAAAATAATCAATTGGGAATGATTAACCAAATCAGCACACCGGCACGATTAAATCTAATATAATTATATTTAAAATTTAAAGTTCAGTTCCATAATTATTACACTTTCAACAAACCTATCAACCGCATCTAATTAATAATATTTAGTTACCAATAAATGTTTATTTACTAATTCTTTACATCTAATTATAATTATTAACAATCAATTATAATACCAGAGGTAACTTATGTCTGTTGATGCTCCTAAATGATCATTGTTACAGGCTGTTATTCTTCGATAAGTACCTTCATTATGTAAATACAATGTATACAATTAGACATGATTTTAAACAAATTATAACCACAAATTATAAGTTTTATCTGAAAGTCTTGAATAATTTTGTAGAAGAAAATACAAATTTAAACAAAATATAAAAAGATTAGATTCAATTATTACCTGAATTTCACTCTCTTAAACTGAAAATTGTGAATTTGTTAGAAAAATCATATATAATAAAATTTGTAACAATACTTTATTTTAAAAAAGACTTTATAATAATATAAATTTTTTTTTATAATAATAAAGCTTATAATTCTCAGTTTGTTTATATAATTTTATTAATAATAGTTTTTATAAATACACCTTTAATTATTTTCATTTAAAATACAGCTTTTATCCTTTTATAATTAAAAAGTGTTCTTTATTTCTAGAATCATTATCAACCGTTGATAAAAAAAATTAATGTAAAAGAAATATGTTAAATATGAACTAGATGTTATATTGAAAAATATAAGTCTAAGTTAACACTATGTAGAAAACATCAAATTCAAATTTAGGCCAGGTTCACAGTGACGTTAATGCATCGATACATTCATGAAATTAATTATTCTAAATTTCTTATTTGTACAAAATTAGCTAAACTAAATAATGTGTTTTCGCATTTTACTTGCAAAAATGCAAAAATAAAAACCAATAACATAATTTTTTTTGCAAATTATTAACTGTATATGACTACATCAGTACATCACTGTGAACTTAGCCTTAGATTCTCCTTGATATCAAACTAGACGAAACAAAATCACTTATGGTCTAAAGCGATAGACACATACAAAATGATGGCAGCTTGATTATGGTGACCTACAAATGTTACTAACTGTTGACGGTGAAGCAATGTGGAATAGGAATGCCGCAATTACGCATCACAAAATTACCATGCTAATTGCAACATTACAACGCGGTATGTTATCAGAGCAGTACGACGGTTGTATAATGGAAACGTGAAATTAAATGCTCAAGTGTCTGTTTTATCGCGCGATGATGGAGTATAATTCGGACGAATGTTGCGAGCAGGAAATTATCGGAGCAATCATATTCGCGATCGCAATCAAACGACAAGATGATAGCTACAGTTGGACGTACTGGTGAACCTAACTTAACCCAGTTTTGCTAATTACATTGCCATGTATTGATATTTCGCTTGCGCGTTATCGAATCACATTGCCCGACAACTTTTCGCTCAGTCTTATCGTATCCCTTACATGTCATATTCCTAATGTTGATACGTTATTTGTATATAATACCTGGATTATTGAGAAACGCGATCACGTCTCATCATATTTAGGGAACTTCGTGTTTATCGCCCGGCATGTCGGATATATACATACATATATTCATGTACACATGAATCTATCAAACCAAGTTTTAACGCATTTCATTTGATGTCAAAACTATAAATTAACTTTTGTCTCCTATAACTCCGACTTATAAAAAACATTCTTTTATTTATTTTAAATCCTCAAGTCTTAAAAATTGATACCAGAAAAGGTATTAAGAAGCGTTCTATTTACTACATTTATCTGATTTTGGTTACGCTTTAACTCGGGTACTAAAGAGATAAGACTAATGGATTTAGTATATACATATAAAAAAGTATGTTTTGTTAAAGTTTTATCAGAGCACGGGTTTTTGAAACCGTATAATTTTCAGAAAGGAACATGTTGTAACGAATCGTCGTTACGTTTTCCGGAAATATAACAATTTCATTCATTAATTCAATTTTAATTTAGATTGGATTTTTACTGTGTTTGCACTTAACAAATAAGCTTTTCAAACAAGCAGGTAATTAAACATTTTATGCAATTAAAAAGACAATTATGTATTAAATTTAATTTTTCTTCTTTTGATGCCGGAAAAATAAATATAATTTATGATTATAATTCGCTATTAATTTTTATATATTCGCTCATAAGTTTTAAATGTATTTAAAATACAGTCATCAATGGAAAAATATCTATTGTTAAATAGCTGAAGTCATGCAATAATCAATTATCCTGTATTATATTTCTAATAAAACGTCAATAGTATAAAAAATTTTAAATACACTTTTCTCGACAACTGAAACGTCCATAAACTTTGGATCAAACTTTTAGTGAAATTAAATTCCACTGAATTTAATTATTACATTCTATTAATTAAACAAAAAGTTTCATTAAATACGCTAATATGCCAATATCATTTGTAACTTTTACCCTCTAATAACTGTTTTGTTCCATTTCCTTAATTAAGTATGTTCAATCTGAAACTAAAACATAAATTATTTTAAACTGAGACAATTTTATTTTAGTCTAAGACTAAACATACTTGGGGAAATGGGACAACTCAATCAATTAAATATAAATGCAAATTCTGTCAAAATGTTTATTCAGGTAATTCTTTAAATAAATAAAAAATTTATATTATTAGATTTTTTTATTAAATGAAAAATACAATTACTTTTTTTTTAAAAATATATGTAAAGTGTTAAATAACTATTTTTCGTCAAAAAAAGAATATTCATGTAAAGTTAGGTATTATATTAACACTTAACTGCTATTCGTGCATTTACGTTAAAGTGGCTTTGAATGAAAATGAAATACAGTGTGCTACGGTGTAATGGGTCAATGATGGACCAAGGGTTTTACCATTGGTAATGACTTTAGGATTTGTATTTCAGTTCTACTAATTTCACATCATCCAACAGTATAGTTTGAATATTAATAACTTCTTACACATTAATAAATAAACAAGTTTATTGAAGTTTACCTCTGACAACTTATTACATGTTCAACTATACACACAGTATAACTTATTAATAATAGAGTAATAATCAACAGCATTCAATTTTTTAAATAAGCAAATATTACTTAATGAGAAATTGCATAAATGAACGATTTCATGTACATTAATATAAATAAATAAGCATTGCTAACATTTACAATTGTTCTGAAAAAATAATTATTTAAAATTAATTTTTATTTGTAATATATTATAAACTTATTTAGTCGGTTGGTCAAATGAAAATTCTGAAAATTTTGTGCTCATGTAAAATTAATAGGTGAATTAAAATGTGAAAAAAATACAAATGTGTTATAGCTCGATTTTTTCATGCTGAAAATTCGTGAAAAGTGGAAAGCAAATACTATGAAGAACCAATAAATAATCTATAAACGCAACTTTAACGAAACTTTGATGGTTTTATGTAACATAATAACGCAATATTTTTTAACTGAGTTTTACTCAGGTTTCAAAGTTCCTGTGGCCACATTTTTAGAAATTACAAAATTTATAAACTATAAATTTACCAAACTATTTTCATAACATATATTACTGAATCTGAGATCCTTTTTGTCACAAGACTTTGGGAAAATTGTCTTACAGGTTCTTCTCTTTTCTTATGATCTTTTCAATTCTTAGTAATAGTTCCGGATCATTAGTGTCGATTTTCAGGAGTCACAGTTCTATTGGTACTTTTGCAATCTGCATCTAACGCCAGACTTCATCTCAACACCAAAGAATTCTACTAAATGACGCAGTTTAAAGGAAATTTGTGTAAAGAGAAGTTCATGCCGATTTGAGTATTCGTGTACTTTCACTTTGCAGCTTGCTGTTTACATCGACTGAAACCTTCGTTATGTTGCAAGCGGCTATGTCACTTTGGGCTACCTATTAATTAAGCAGTGTATAGTTATACTTGATTTCACCATCACGCTGCATTATATCAATACAATGCTCCTAAATAGACCACTTACAAAATAAGATACACATATTTTAGATAAAAATTAATGAGCAAATATAGCATAAAATAATATTTCATCATAGAATGTTAAATTAATAAATATTAAAGCTTTTGAATCAAAAAAATTTAAGTCAAATTTTATTCAAATATATTAAATTTGAAACTTTTTGTCACCGGTTGAATTATTCACTATCTAGATTAAAAAGTTGTTTGATCTGCTTTTTATATCTACATTTTATAAAATTATTACATTAAAATTGTACTTTTTTACCTTTAACCATGCTCCAAAAAAAATTGGAATCTTTATATATAACATTTATTCTTTCCAAATTAAAGAATTTTAAATTACACCTTAAATTATATTTTATTCTGAAGATATTATACTCCAATTTTTGCTTCCTGCATCTAATAACTTATTGCTATAATAGAGTCTTTTGTACATTTATTCGTATTATGCTTACGTCATTTTTTCAATAACCGCTTTCTTGCACGCAAGAAAATTATTTGTATCCCTCACTTGATTTTTTCTTTAACAATTAATTATAATTTTACTTTTCTTATTAAATTTTAAATAATTTCTCGTATTATTTAGGATCATTATTATCATTTGTTGCGTTTTTCAACAATAGTACTAAGATTTTTATTTAATAAATCATCTATATTATTATGTTTGTTATAGAAAATTCAATAATTATCAAATATTTCTTTTTCAAAGCAATAAATAGTTATTTTGACTCCAGTCATAATACTATCTCTAATAATATTACAGTTGCTTCGTTACTGAGCGAAAAAAGGCATTTAAAACATACAAAAAAACGTAACTGTGATATTTTTCAAATGATAGAAATTTATTGATCTCTTTCTGAACTTTGATAATGAATGTTTAGCAATTTAACTAATTAACAAGTAAAATTTCGCAATATAATTGAATAACGCAAACGAATTTTTTTTCAAGGAGTTTCATTTTAACGTGAAAACTCAGCAACAGAGAAAAATAAAGTAATACAAAAACTGTACCTCAGAAATGATTGGAAATAAATAAGTAAAGTTGTCTTTCATCTGATCCCCTCTTCAAATGACAATTGATCAAAGAAGTAGAGAAAATTGTGATTTCTAACTATTGAATAACTGTAATATTTTAATTAATTTTTAATATTTCTAAAAAATGACATATCATTTGACAGCTTATCTCATAAACATGTAAAATATTTTTTTATATCATAAATACACATTTCAATTTACCTAAATATAATTTTATTTTACGTTCTCAAATGAGTATTCACCAACTTTCTGTTAATATTGTGTAATAATTTAAACATATTATATAATCGTAGCCAGTAGAAAATATAATAAATATAAAAAGAAAATTTGCTCGCAAGTTCAAGCTCCAATTTTTCGTAAACATTTTACTATCTTTCACAATGAAAATACAATTCCTTCAACTCCGCTGCACGTCGTCTATTCGACGTGGCTCACTCAAGTGGGAGAACTGAATTACGAAAAGAAAGCATTTATTTAATTACATTGTCCGCAGTGTTCTAAGAATACAAATTTTAAGATGTCTTTTCTTATTTTTCTTTATCATCTTATTTTCTCTAAAACTTATATATATGTTACTCTCCGTAGGTGAAATTGCCCAGTTAATGAACTGGCCGGAGTTAAATTTCAATATTAAAAACCAAAATGTTATGTTTAAATTTCCACATTACTTGTATTTTATTAATCGACATCTTATTTTTCTGCATTATCACAATTAATATAACGACAAGCGGAGTTGCATTTTAAGTTACTTTTTTTGCAATTACATCGATTATTATTGTATTGTCCTTTGCACATGCACTTCCGCATACCTTGTCCAGACCCGAAAAATAAAATTTTGACTAACTGGCGAATACTATACTTTTCAGATGGAACTTGATTTGCAGTTATTCCTTTAATTTTTTCAAGCCAATTTTCTGTAGTTCCTCTTCTTGTTCCTACCTGGTATTTTTCGTTTCTAATATTACGCCTATAAGATTGGCTGAATCTCCTGTGCCTCTGTTGAATTCTGGTACAAACACATTGACGCAGTCTCCAACAGCAGCTGAACGTATATTTGTCGAGTTCGTGTCACCATTCGTTCAGCTTGGTCTTGAATATTTTTACATGTCTTATAACTAGTCCGGGTCCAACATCCTTTTTCCGGAGTTTCTCAGTACATCTGTCACATTGCTTAAATAAACAGTACTTTAATAAATAATAATTCAAAATTAATTGTATTGCAAGAAATTTAGGAATGTAAACATCTATAATTACAGATAAGAATTATTTAATTTCAAACTAATGGGGTAGGTGTACTTGGACGTCTGTTATTTCTTTCTAATAGGAAAGGACAGATAATTTTCCGATTTTATTATAGGTCACACAATTATAATTGCATTTTATAATTTAAGAAAAGTTACTTTGTGAAAACTTTTTGTTTCAAGTGTCTAAAAAAGAATCTTTGAACATTTTCCAGTTTTCAAAGATTCCAACAATGCAAGAACTAGTGTGATAACAGAACTTTTATACATTGTGAAAAATGTAATGTTCATTTATGTATTGCAATAAATTGTAACTGTTTTTTTAGAATTTCACAAAGTAAAAGAATGATTTTAGATTTGTTACTTTTTTATTAATTTTATATAAATGTATAGATTTTTTAAAATATTTGTTTAAATACAGATAGAAATAAAGAAAAAACTAAAAAAATATTAATTTTGTTTAAATTTAGTAGAAAAATGGGGAATAAAGATGTTGACTCGATTTGTCCAATATATTGGACAATTCATTTCGCAATATTGCAAAAAATAAATTAATACAAAATTAGTGTAATATACTGTAAATAATGTATTTTTACAGATTTTAACACAAAAAATTGTTTGTTAACAAACCAAAAAATATAGAATTAACGGGTTAATAAAAAGCACACATCAACTTGAATAAAGTGCAAAAATCAATAGATAATAATTCAATTAAATAGTTTTTAAACAGTTAAGATTGCTGCAAGATAATAAGTAAAGATAAAAATTTATCTTTTTTAAAAATAAAGTTTTCTGTTTTGGCTTTTTTTACACCCAGAATTTGCAATTTGAAAAAAACAACGAATTAATTTTAAAAAAAAATGATAAATAATTAATTAAAAAGCGTAGATTTTGATTTTCAAAACTAATTTTAAAATTTCTCCGCATTATGCGCACAATTTTATCGTCTCTCAAGTCATACAATGAAAATTTGCCTAACAAAATTTGAGTATTGGTCATTCAGTATTCATTTTAATATTTGATCTCCAGACTCTAGATATATGTTTTCAATAAAATTAAATTATATATTTTCCGGTGAAGATGACTATTTGACTTTGATTATAATTTAACGTAAAATTCACGTGCCAACTTACTTGAATTTATTTGTAAAATTATTAATAAATTTGTGGTGAGCCTTCAGAAAAAAACGATTCGGACTTTGAAATTGTAAACTTATAAACATAGTTTTTTCTTTTTTTCGTCATTTGCAAATAAATTATAGACACAGATTGAGTTACAATAGAACATTGAATCCAAAAATCTTAATCTCTCAAATCGCAATAAATTTAAATAAATACATTTTACTTATATGATATTAAAGATTCACTAATTATACATTAATAAGAATCATTTAATTTAGCTTTTACTATAAACATGCACACATTTCATCACACTGTCTGGTTTACATTTATTTTGAGTTTGACAACCTAACCAACAATAAAATGACAGAAATATATAGAATATATTTATATACAGTCTGAAGTTAAAATTGAGTCAATTTGCTATTTAGCCAATTTGACATTCATCTTTATATATACACTTCGCGTCAAAAAAAAGAACCACCTGAAATTTCGAAATTTTACTCAAAATTAAAAATGCCGTAACTTTGACAGAAATAGTCAAAAAGACTTCAAACTTAAACCATATGAAAGCTTACAGTCTCAGTTTTTGACAAGTTAGTTAAAAATGTCAAAAAATAAACCTTAATGTTCATTAAATGCTACAATATGAAGAAGTGCGAAAATTGAAAAAATTGAACAACTTTATGGGGATCCACAGACTTTTGTAGTCCACAGACAATAATTAACATTACAAATTTGAAAAGTTTGAACTTTCTTGATAAATTTAAAAAAAAAGTTAAAATTAACTCAATTTTAACAAAACTACGGCCTTTTAAAATAGGGGTTATTTTTATGATTTTTTTGCCTTTTACATGTTAATGAAAAAAATACCCACAAGAAATGTTGTTTCAGAAATGCACACACACATACACGCACACAGGCATGAATACACTTTACTTTTGTGGGTATTTTTTTATAAAGGGGCAATGGCAATGTAAGAGATTTTAACGGAAAAACACACAAAATGACTACAAAAATCTTTATGAAAGATAATTAAATCTCTGGATTCTAAAAGGGGACTTACGCTCGAAAGTGAAAGTTTTGACACAAATGTTAGTTGACACGATATGTAAGGTTTGGATTAAAATATTATTAAAAAGATAGTTAAGATAGTATAAGAGTAAGTGAGGGAGTTGTTCCTTACGATCCAAAGATTATTTATGCTAAATATGAATACTTTCTCTAATGTAGTATTAAAAATATAATCGTTTATTTTCCGCGTGACACTAAAAGCATTATATGTTTAATATTACAATACAGCAATTATTCATATTTAGCATAAATGTTCTTTAGATCGTAAGGAGCAACTCCCTCACTTACACTTATACTATCTATTAAGTTTTGATGGACATTTTATTTTGTTAATTGATTATATTTGTTTGCCATATGTTGTAGTTTGGTAAGTACTTTGGTCATCAAATGTGAAATCATTATATTGTTTTATTTTTTCATTCGTTAATTGCATTGCTGTGTGGTCTCTGACGTTTTTATTAGTAATTATATTATTAAAATTATTAAAATATGTCGTTTTCTTAGTTCGCATGAGCCGACAAACCTTAACGTTGTAATTAAGTTGTTTATTTGAAGTGTTATTTTGTATTAAAAAAAATAAATAAGATAATATTTGAAAATTTTTAGATTTTATGAGACATTTTATACTTTTTATAATTTTGTAAACTGCAAACAATTTTGTCAAATTTCGAAAATTTAAAAATTTTACAAAACAAAATACTAAAAAATTTATAAAAACTTTACGTAAAGTTTGAACCAATGATATGTAAATGTTTGCTCAAACTTTGTGCAAATTTTGGACTTAAAATTGTGCAAACTTTGTGCAAACATTATGCAAACATTATGCAAACTTAGTGAAAACTGTTTGCATAAAGTTTGCATAACGGCTGGTTTTGGGGTACCTGTGAAAACAGGCGTGTTTTGATGAAATTTTAAATCATCAAAATTAAAAAATTGACTTACAAACAGAAAATTCTTTCATATTTTCATTAAAAACCACTTTTTTTGTATTTTGTGACATATAAAAAGTTTTGACCGAGAAAAATGTAAATTCCCTGAAAACATCAACAAAATCTATTTTTTAGCTTTTTATGAAATTCGGGTACGTGCAATGAATTTTTCATGAATTTGCCATCGATTTGAATATTTCACCCATTCTATGAAAAGTCCATGAAATTCTGTCTAATATCGGAATTCCATCAAATTACCATCAAATTTTTTTCGTTCTGGTTTAAATTTTCTGGAGTAAGAAACGGTTCAGCTTCTAAATCGGCCTGAGGCAAGAAAAAGCAGTTATCAAAAATGGCTCCTTTTATAGCCTGCCTCCCACCAGTCTCCACAGCAGTAATTCCTCAAATTTTTGGTTTCTCGTTTGTCCGCCACACGCTCGCTTCCAAGCTACATTGCCTGGGCTTGAAAGAGCGCTCTCGCTGGATCTTGCTGGCGGCAGAGAAAGATCCACAGCCTGAAACCTGAGTCGCTGGAAGAAGTGGCCT
Organism: Idris sp. 1 HC-2018; assembly: GCA_022817325.1. NCBI lineage: Eukaryota > Metazoa > Arthropoda > Insecta > Hymenoptera > Scelionidae > Idris > Idris sp. 1 HC-2018. The sequence goes on along the minus strand of JABFPM010000535.1, from coordinate 7,725 downwards.
GAAATGAAAATCCGAGGAACAGTATTTTACTACGAAACTAATTTTTACTCTTTTTCGACTCTAGAGTAACCTACAATTATTTATTTAAGGTGCCTAAACTCGATCAATTACAAATTCAAGTTCCTAATAAATTTATAAATATAAAATTTAATATAAAAATCATTTCGCGGTTCCTTAATTAATCTTTAATGGCTTCTTTCATGGCTTTTTGGAAGGGTAAAATATGCAACATTATAATATATATATATATATATATATATCTCAGTGAGTTATAAATTAAATACCATAATATGTTTTTCAGTCAAAAATTATAATCCTATAATCATAATAAAGTTTAATCAGTTATGATAATGTTGATCATCCTTATATCACTTTTTTCGTGGTGTTTTTACCGTGTTTTTCATCAAAAAGTAACATCAAACGGTCTTCTCTAATAAAATCATCCCTCGACAACCGCCACATTTATTAATTCAGCGTGAGTACGTAGTGTGCCCGAATGACTAAAAGGAACGTATTATATCGTGCACTGCTCTTTGTATTTTGTCGAATATATTCAAGCATTTCCCACTGCGTCATAAAGTGTCACATTCTTCTGGCTTTGACGCCATGCTTGGTCTACATTTTACGAAAGTAGGCGCACCGCTACAAAATCGACATTCTGCGTGTCATCTACGTGGAACAGATAAAGCGCGAGAACGACCAAAAGAGACAACGAGAGTCGAGATTCTTCACAAAAAGTTCATTTTCGATGCATTGTCACAAAAAAGATAGAAGCTCCAGTTTTTTTCCTTTTTTTATTATTTTTTGTCCTTCTCGTGCTGAATATTTCTCTTTTCATTTTGAGTAAAAAGCCAATTCAGATTACAGTTGGTCGACTACAGTGTTGAAGCGCAGCCAAGCCGAAGAAGACGACGTATTTTGAAGGTCACTTTCGCCTTTGCCGGATGTCCACTAAATGGATCACCGCTCGGTATAATGCGATTTTTAAACACAGCCAATTTTTAACGAACCATAATCAAAGTTTTATTTTAGATTGATGATAAATAATCTTCTAGCATGCATCTAATATAATTAAACTGAAAATATATCTTTATACTTTAGCTTTCACTGATGGAGTTGATATCGATTTGTCATCTAGATAATCGCGTCAGTATTATACTTTATTATAAGTAATAACTCATTAAGTTCTATCAATTGAGTTTCTGGTAAAGGTGATCAGCTCGCAGGTCATAAACTAATAATAATTATAAAAAACTAAACTCTGAAAGAACATTTTCTTAAAGATTTTCAATTTTTATTTTATAAAGTTCGTTATTCATGCTTAACGGCCTGTAATGAATATATTTTTAGGCAACAATTTTCATAAAATAATAAAAAAAAGCTTTTTCTGCATAATTTAATAATTAATCATAAGAACTAATATATATTAGGGTGAACGTAAAAAAAAAAAAATTCCAGGAACCCTCTAAAATGGTCAAAAATAGAGAAAATATAAGGGGCCAAAAGTTAAAACTAGCTTTTCTTAACATAATAACGTGCCCCTTTTATTTTCAAATTTGAAAAAATCGCTATTTTTCTGCATAAATTAAGGATTTTTTATTTTAATTATAACTATTTTTTTTATTTTATACATGTAATGTACAAAAATGCAAGTAATTTTTTAGTTAAAAAAACGTTCTAGTGAAAAATGAATATATCGCCATTAAAAACACTGTTTTTATAATGTAAAGTTTTATTATAAATGATCAAGAATTTGATTAAAAAACAATATTTTAATTATTTGTTCCCAAAGATCAAACTTGTCGATTGAAAAAAGCCCTACACACTTTTAGTGATTTGTTCATAATTTCAGGGGGTGCTTGAGAGAAGCGGGGTTCCCGAAAACCCTATTATTGGTACTTTGTTTACATTTGAATTCGTAAAGTGGTTTACATAAATCCGATTACGTCTATTTTTAGATAATTTTTCCCCTCATAAATACTCTTCAAGAGCTACACATATTTATCCAGTATCCTATTTATTTAACCTTGTGCCCAGCCCACTGAAAAGTCACTTTTTTGAATAATTTCATGAGAAAAATGATTTATTGATTCAAATTAAGTTCATTATCGTGAAAACAATGCGAAAACAATTTTTGATTTATTTTATAAATAAAATTTATTTAAAAACATAATTAGCTATATTTTCTTTAAAAAAAATACTAAAATAAAATATTACTAATATGTTTTCGAGTGTTGTCCTTTAAGTTTTTATTGGGCTTAATTTTTATCGTATATTTGACAGTCCAAGGAACAAGGAAAAAATAGCCTTAAAGATGTGCTTCAAATTTCAAATGTTCAATCTTTTCTACTGTTACTATGTAATTTTCTGTAAAATTACTCAAAATAACATACTTGAAGATGTCAACCTTAACATTTGGAGTAGCACCTCTATTTTTTGTGCATTTCAGAGGTCAAAAAATAACATAAAAATAATCCCAAAGGTGTGATTTCAGCCAACATTTTTTCGATTTTTTTCGGATAAAATGAAATTATCTGTAGAATTGCTCATATATATATATACAAAGGTAACAGTAAATTGCTTTAATTTTTCATCCTAGTCCATGACGTAACATTATTTTATCTAATATTTAATTACTTTCGATTTGAACTGCTGAAAAAATGTACAAGTATCTAGAGAATAATTAAAGATTAATTTAATAAATATTTCCACATAAATTGAAAGTTAATAATAACACAAAAATCTTGGATATGAAGCGATTTAAACATTGTCAACAAGTCAATAATCGGTAAAAATATGATTTAATAGAGTGAAGTATTACCACACAAATCAATTTAATAATCCTTGAACGTTTGTAGGATTCAAACTCGACAAACTCAGTTTTAATCCTTTATAAGTTTCTACTGGGAATATATTACGGTTTGAACGTAAACATTTTTACTAAAATTTGTTGTTATTCATTTATGATTCAATCGTATTAAAATGTTAAATATCTCAGTTTCATATTTTCGCTTTGGACATCTCGAGATACACGCCCGAATCTAGTCGAACAGCATATTATATGATCCAGTAATTTCCAAATACTTCATTAATCGATCTATTACCTAATGCCTTTCCAAAAGCTTTGAGATGTGAATGTATTTTGTAAAATGCACTGGTATACATTTTGGACTTCATATACACATATATAATTAAAAAACTAAAGCAATACAAATTCTTGGATTAAAGCCAAATGCTTTTGTGCATAAAATATCGTGCTCCTTCAAAATTGAAATATTTTTATATTACAAAGTTAATTTATGATTTAAATTTATATTACAGATTTTATATATAATTTAAATTTTAATATGGCTTATAATATAAGACTCACATTTTATTTAAATGCAAATAACATAGTTTTATGGACTAATTAAACTTAAAAACATCACTTAGCAAAATAAGACTGTCATGTTATAGAAACATTACTGTAACATCGCTATAAATTTAGCCGTACATAACAATGTCCGCCAAAGCGCATTACGTGCTATTTGGTGTAAGCTTCATGTAGTCAATTTTTTTACAACGTTTCAAAGGTTGCTGTGACATTTTAGCAATAAAGCGAATTACAAAGAGTTTTCCATTTCAGTAACAAACTTAATGAAATATATAATAGTTAATAAGCCATACAATTATTTTAACAAGGCCTTTAAGTTCTAATAATAAATAACAGTTTTTAAAAAGTTTTTTTAAAGAGAAATTGAAATGAAATGATGTTGCAATATTTAAAAAAAATTACATATAAAGAATATTTGAACTGAAAAATGACATTATTAATTGATAGAGATAATACAAATATTTTATTCTTGATTTCTCTGCACCATTCGTTACAAAATAAAATTTGACGGTTTCTTTAATCTAGTGTTCTATCAAACTATGTATACAAACATTTCAACGAATGCTTACATTTAATTTAAATACCAATATTCTTATTCTCAACCATTTTTTTATAGAAGATTGATCTATTTACTTAATTTTTATTGTTTTATTAATTTATATTACAATAATGCTATTTTGTAATTAATCTCATTTGTTTACATTTATTATAAACGAGTTGAAATTGTAATATTTTATGGTCTACGTAATTATATTGTTTGGATTTGATTTAATTATCTCAGTTTCGTAAACCAACGCAGATAGTTTTTCTGGAATCAAAAATGTTCATTTCAACTGAAATTACATGTGCATTATTAAATAAGTCGTGACGAGATATTTTATTTTGCTGCTGTGAAAAAATTTTCGATTTGACGATATTTTTTTTTTATTCATTCCTAATTGTGAATGTAAGGTATGCTCAATATTTTACATTCCGTAGAGTCTTAAATAACAGAACTCACTGTTGCTTTCGAGCAAACAAAAGATGAACGGATGAGAAAGCAACTAACAAACTCAATGCAATTGGGATGAAATGAAAAAACATTCGTGAAATTCGTGTGTTTCGAATTGAATGAAAGAAGAATGGAGATCTAGGGGACAGTTACATCCAGAATGGCGGAGGTTAGAACGACCGGAAGAAAGTCAAGAAACGTTTCCAGGAAACGACACGGAATTCGAGCCGTGACACTAAAACCTCTGACCTGGTATGTCAACCAATCTTTTGGTTGGGATTCAAAGTGCAGTACTCATTCGCACTATGAAAATACGAGTTTTTACTATTCCCTTAGATGAAAAATTGAATAAACGCGTAAAAGCTTTAAAAATTATTATTTTAATTAAACTTGGAATATGATTTACAAGATTATTTTGTATTATTTTTTTGAACTCGGACATAGACGCTACCATGTCTCTTGTTCTTGAGATTATCAACTTTCAGAAAACGTTAACCTAGTTTTTTAATTAAAAATATTATTTCATATTGAGGAAGAAATTTTAATTTAACCATTCTGAGAACAGTGTATGCATGAAATGAAAATTTAGAAATTAATAAAAATAAATTTTCACTTATTACTATAAATAGTTCGTTGATATAGAAAGTTTTACAAGTGTATACAAATAGAACTATTGAAGTTCATTTGTAAAACTTTGCACTCTAATTCAGATTCTAAGTGAAAACATAAGTATTTATAAGAATTGCTTTAATAGAAAAATTTTACAGGTTGTTTATCGTTTATAAGTAGTTATAGATTTATTTGTAATATTTATAAATTAAATAGTCGTATTCAGACCAACATTTTTTCTTGAAAATATCGAAAAGTCGATTATAGGAAATTTAATAATATTACAATAAAAGATTTGACAAAATAAATAAAGCTGATTTTACAACCGGAATATCTAAGAATTCTAATAATCACAACTTATATAACACGAAATCCATTTGTTACTTTTTTTATTATTATTTTGTTGTAATTCTTTCCAAAAGCTTGTATAATATTATAAAACTCACATATTAAGCTTTATACTAGCATTATTCTAACATTATGTAAGCTCGCATGTTTTCCACTTTTACATGATTGAATAAAGCCAGCCTAAAAGCTACCAAAAGCGTAACATACATGCCTAGGCGCGTGTTAACATTTTGTGTTATCCGGGATTATTTCCTTATACAATATTTTTTATGTCATGCAGAAAATGATTTATGCAGAGCATTTCAAGTTTTTTTTTCAAATTATAATGCTGTATTAATTGCAATATAAATATTCTATTCAAGATATAGATGATTATAATAACTTAAAAATATGTCAATAGTATATTATATAAATTAATTTATTATATCTCAAATAATTTGATCTGTTTTGAACGTACAACAAAAACATTTAAAAATCTATACAATTTTTTGGATGAACTTTATTGGTATAGTGACCCAGTCTTCTCTCTAAAATTTCTTTGCACAAAATGCAGATCGTTTTTGACGAATTGTTTTCGGCGCAATTACAAAAAGTTTCTCGACGTTCATTTTTAGAATCTTTTTCTATTGTTCCGCGGTAGCTTACTACTGTTCAAACATTCATGTCGTTGAAAAATGTATTGTTTATTCAAATTCTATTCTTATATTTATAAAAAACGTTATTGTTTATACTAAGAAGATTTAGTTTATTTAGTTATTTTGTTGCATTCTCATAGTTTAATATCTCCCTGATTTTTTAGAGTTTTTTTGTCGTTTTTATATATTGTTAACAACTATACTCCAATCAACAAGCAAAACTGTCCAGCACCACTTGGCTTCTCATATATTTATTAACGAATAAACTTGTTAGTAAAAACACTCTTTGAAAATACAAATAAGTTAAATTTTCCTAAATATAAGTTTTTTTCAATGACTTTAATTTCAAAAAATTTTGATCTGTTCCAATTCAACTGCTAGGTCGTTTTCTAATGATTACAAAGATATAGTTTTTTACAATCAATCAACCTTAAAATTACTTGTTCGCGTGTTATTTTTAAGTTTAGAAAATAACCTTGAAACGATTCCCTTTCAAGGCTTAATTATTTTTCATTGTTTTATCAATATTTTTTAACATATATTGATTTCTTCAGTTATTTAATTTTTAAGGTTTGTTTTTACTGTTCATAAACAAGTGTTGTATTTTAAGGACTAACATTTTGTAAATGCTAAACGTTTTTATTTTGTTATTAAAAGTGTTGTAAACAATTTTGTTGAAGCATAGAATGTTTTAAACTAATTAAAATATATGCTGCGAAAATTTTCAATTAAAATCTTTTAATTCTTGTTACACTATAATGGAGTTTGGACACTTAGTAGAATATTAATTAATGTAAAAAAAGGGCAAATATTAGGTTACATTCAACTGGGATCACTTCTGCCGGAACGAAATTGAGATCAGCAGAGGAAATTAATACTACTCTTTTGTTGACAACTGAAAAGTCTTTAGTTCTGAAGAAAGTTTGCAACGAGCTTCTCGTTAGGCTAGAGTTATTAAAATTACGCTCAGTCTTATTAATGTCGCACAAAATGACAGCTTGATTTAATTACATTATTAATATTTTGTTCGCGGGGAAAAGAAGACAGCTGCTGAAAAATAAATGCAATGTTTCAGAATGTTTTAAGATCCAAGAAGATAAACGTTTTTGTCGAGTCTCGCTTTCAACAGTAAAAAGTTAATTAACATAACAGATTTTTAACTCTTCTCGTTTTGTGTACTACATTTTTGAATAAAAAAGTCTACTTTTTAATTTAATTCAGGCAGAATTTTTGTATGTAAAAATTTCATTCGATTCCGGTACAATGCGAGACGTTATCTTTATTTTTTTTTTTATTTGAAATTGAATTACGTTTTACGCTCAGCTTTGATTGAATTTGTGTGGATTTTTTTTTCTCTTTAAATGTAATAAATGAAAAAAATGTGCAATGTCCTGAATATAAAATCGTAAAATTTGTAACAAACATTTGTTAATAATTTTACAAATTTATTTCTGTAGTCTCCCAGAAAAGAAGTTAAATCCATTGTTAAAAACAGTGGAAATAATATTTAGTAAGTTTTATTCAGTAATATTCAGTAAATTTTTTCAACTTAAAACTTTTAAATTAAAAGAAACACTAATTATATTAATATGTAACAATCAAAAATGTGAATTTCTTTTAAACTATTCATATTACTGTGAAGAAGGTTTGATCAAAGATCGAAAAACTATCTCAAAAGTTCTACTGTCAAAAGTTTTTGAAAAATATTTTATATTAACTATATATATATATATATTTAACTAACTGTTTATTAATTTCTGTGTTTCATA
>JABFPM010000534.1:0-26857 GCA_022817325.1 Idris sp. 1 HC-2018 | reverse complement strand
TCAAAAAAAAAAAAAAAAATTCTCGTCTAAGTTTATAAAGTTTTTCAATTAATTAACCATAAAAAAGTAGCTTCATTTGAATGATTAAATTGTAAGTATAAAATCAATAGTTTAACACTAAAAACATATTTTTGTTGCAACTTTTTTTTATTGAAAATGGTACATGTAGTTTATACCCATACATATATTTTAAGCGTCGAATCTGCATTGATTTATACACGTTATTTCGAGTTTGCTTGGAAACTTGCGACACGAGCAAAGTTCGTCGTGTTGAGATTGAACGACCAGGGCGATAACCGTATCACTAGCAGACACAATAAGCAAAGTTTATTTATAGATCAACAAAGTTTACGACACTGGGTTACTGCACTAAACTTTATATTATTGATAAAGACATTTTACTTGCAACATAACTTTCAAATAGACGATCAAAATAATATGTTCAATAAATTTACAATCTTTTTTTACAACTGCATTTACAAATGTTTCTTTAAAGATACATTATTTTTTGTCAATTTAGAAAACTGCAATTTTGTTCCTTACAAAGAAAAAGTATAATTTTCTTCCCTAGAATGGAAAAATACCAATTTTCATCCTAGGTTATAAAAGTATATTTAGGAAAACTATTGTTTGTCTTTCTAGCTTAAAAATGTGCAATATTTTTTTTATTGGAAAAGTAGGATTTTTATCTTAGTTTGAAAAAGTACCACTTTTTTCTCTAGAACATAAAAGTAACATTTTTCTCCCAATTTAAAAAAGTCATATTTTCTTCCTTAGAATGGAAAAATACTTTTTTTACCTCAAAAAAGTGCTGATTATAAGATGTAAATTAGTATTGTACAAGTTTATTTTTTGGTGGGAAATTTAAATTTAAATAGAATAAATAAACAGGCAAATGTGTGTTAAATTTTTGTTCCTTTCGTGATAAGAGATCACTTTTATAAAACGTTATCTGAAACGGCAAATAAGTATATGCACAAGATAAGTTTGTTGTATCATTGCTTAGCACGAGAAGTCTACCGACAGAGGTCGCCTGGAGGTCAGTTGTTATTTCATTCCGGATTGCCGGTTGATCCGAGCTTTTAGAGCGTTTATAGCGGAGTCGTGTAAATAAACCATAAACCGTTGATAATGTTTCAGCTGTTTAGGTATTTTTGCAGTACGTTTCATTCAAGGACAGTTTGAACATTTTATTATTCAAGTACATACAAGGCGTTTTAGGAAAAATGTTTTGTGATTTTAAGAATTCAATCTTTTGATCTTTTGAAACTAATTTTTTTTATTGATAATTCCACAAATAAATGTAAATTTGGATTAAAAAGAATTCTGGAATTTCCAAATTTATATCTGTTTTCCGAAATTTGAATCTGGTTTTTTCCAGAACTCAAAGTGGATTTCTATCATTCAAATTTTTGTTTTCCATATTTCATTTCCAGATTTCTAGAATCCGAATTTGATTTTTCAAAATTTAAATCTCGATTTCCAATCAAATCTGGTTTCCAGAATCTGAATCTGGTTTTTCTCAAAATTCAAATCTGATTTTCCAAAATTCAAATTGTTTTTTTTTCAGATTTCAAATCCAGATTTCCGTCAAATACTAAGGTATAAAATGCAGATTTACAAGTGCATGAAATTGGCTCAATAAATCGAAACAAATGTAAATCGCTTTCACTTTCTTTTATAAGTTGTAAATACTATTAAATTAAAAAGACGATCGTTGCGATTATATTATTGTAAAGTTAATCACTCGCTAACGAAACCTTGTAACTGTTAATTCCAACTCTCTGCTCGTCATCATTATCATAATCGTCGAACCGTGAGCGACGGCCTGCCGCAATAGCTTTCTCAGAGAAAATCAAGTGAATTTGTTTTCCGTAAACGTAACTCCCATAATTGCAATCGCACAATCCGTGTCACGCGTCTATGCATATATTATTTTCGAACAAAAACCTCCAAACATTTATTCAACTTATCAATAAATTAAATTTAAAAAGTAAAATTAAAAAATTAATTTTCTTTTTCGTTTACAAGCAATTTGGATCTATGAAAATGTGTCTAGACGTTTTATATGCTGATATGAACTTTAAATTATCAAAGTCTATTAAGCACTTCCTGAATACAGCAGCACATCGCTGATTCATGAGGGCTCGCTTGGAGTTCTCTCACGATGTCTCCAGGGCAGTTAATCTTCATCAGGACAACATAACACATCGACTGTGAGCACGCGTTTTTATCCTCCACCTGCAGAAGCCATACTGTCACGCTGCGGGAGATGTCTCCTGTAATTGCACAGACAGTGTCTTCAAACAGCCGCAATTCATCATCTCATTGAACAAAATAACACTCGAACAAAACATTTTCTAAATTTATTTGCATGCAAAACTTACACTACTGGTCAAAAGTTTAAAAATGTCCACAAAAAAAATCAATTTCATTTTTAATTATCTTGGTTATTTTTGCAGATAATATTTTGTTCGAAAGATTAAAATTGTAGCTTTCAAATATACGATTAACAAATGTAATTTGCTTGATTCTAGCGGTTGTGACTACTCAAATTCAAAAAAAGTCACTTTCAAATGATTATATGTTTCTCAAAAATTATCGAAAAACCTTTTTCCAAAATTCAAACCCAGATTTCCAAAATTCAAACCCAGATTTCCAGAATCCAAATTTGATTTGTACAAATCCAATCGACAATTCCAAAATTTAGATCTGGTTTTTTCCAGAATTCATGTCTGATTTTCTAAAATTTAAATCCCGTATTCAATTATCAGAGTTTAAATCATAATCGAAAAATGATCATATCTCCCTCAAAAATGATCGAAAAACCTTTTATTTTTTTCAAAATGCGCGAAATTTTATCAGCTTTTGACCAATAATGTAACTTTTATTTATTTTAGAAAATAAAACACTATTTTTCTACTCTAGAGCAAAAATAAATGACTTTGTCTTCCTAAGAAAGAAAATATGACTTTTCCTCCCTAAACAAGAAAATTTTACTTTTCCTTGTTAGAGAAGAAATGTTTCTTTTCCTTCGTGGGGAAAAAATTTTAATTTTCTTCCATAACAATAGAAGCTGAATTTTCCTGATGTAGGAAAAAAACAATTCATTTTTCTACTTTTTTTTTTGTTAACTTAATGTTGTAGATCGATTTTTTGAAATGTACTTTACATCTAATTGAGTCTGTCTGCAAAAGCGACAATTCTAAAAATAAGAATAAAAAAATTTATGATACGAATAAGTTTGATTATTAATTGAAATGAAATTGGTAAACAAATTATATAATTTAAAAATCAAATCAATTTGGCTTGTGTTACCGAGGTAACTTGATATACAAAATTATTTATATATGAGTGTATGTGTGTTAAATTGAACGTCTGCTTGTTGTATATTGAATTAACAGTCGCCAATCGGCAATAATTATTATTGAACAGCCCGAGTAAAATAAGTGCATATATTCGGCAGGCAATTTTTAAAAATGTAACGCTTCCAACTCGAAGATCATGTATAATAAATTATACAAAACGAGAAATGAGGAAAAATGATATCCAATTGTAAATGTCACAAATTGTATTATAAGCTCCTAAAAATATAAATTTATTGAACAGCAAATTGCATTAACTCATCTGCCTGAAATACCACTCTGAATTTCAAATCAATTATTTAAATTTAATTTTTTTTTATTTTTTGTTCGACAAAAACATGCAGACAATTATGTAATCGAAAATTATCCAGAAAATAGATTCAATTTTTTAATTGATTAATAAAAAAAAACATCATTAAATTTTGGGAGGAAAAGTTTCTTTTTCTTCTAGTTATGTAAAAAGTCAACTTTTCCACACGTATTGTGGAATTTTGTGGTTTTTTTTATTGTTTGGTGAATTAATGAAGCGCAGTTTTTGGGAAGTGAAAGAGTGTCGTCGAGGGTTTGTCTGGTCCGCGAGGAATCGCGGTGGAGACAAAAGAAAACCGGAAGAATGAGCAGGCATAGTGCTTTTTCGCCAAGCCAAAAGGTGCGTTTGAAAGCCAACTTGGTCAGCAGAATCGACAGGCCGGTTTTGTTCCTTCTTCTTTTTCTTTTTTACCCCTCAGACATTTTTTCGTACATCATTTTGAATTCAAGGTAGCTTTGTTTGATGGAATTCTTGTTTTAGCTACCAATTGTCTGAAAAAACACGTGAATAACTTTTTTCTACAGAATTTAGGGAAGTAATTTTAAACTATTCAAAAAAAGATTTCAAATTACATAATTGCAAGAAAATTATTTAACAATTTTATTATTCCACATTTTGTGTTAGAAATTCTCTGGCAACACAAAGAAAATCAGAATTTAATTGTTAACGCGATGTCGAATGGAAATTCTCTATCGCTCTCTAATTTTTAGTGATATTTTAAATTATTTTATTGTTGTGATAATTATTAAAAAAGCGGCAATGTAGCGGTGTTAACTATAAATGGGAGAATTATCACCTTAAATATGCAAAATGATTTTCGACTTTCAAAATTTTTATTTTCGAATTATAAAAAGATTTTGTTTATGGAATATTCAAAATTTTAAAAGAGATCAGAAATTAACGAATGTTGTTAAGGTATGCACAAAGATGATAAATTTATGATTACACAATTTTTTTAAAAATAACTTATACATTTATCAAATAATTCTACAAATTAAAAAAAACATATTTTATAATAAAAAAATTAAATTACAAAGTTCGAAACTAGAACAATTTCATGTATGTCATTATAAAATCTTTAAATTTAACTTGCAATTTCAAGTTTCTTTTGTTAACTTTCTTTTGCAAATGATTTTCCACAATTTTTACATTTGTAGGGTTTTTTAATATAATTTTGTGTATATAATGGAAATATTTTCAAAATAGTTTATCAGAACTGAAAGGGTTTTAAAATTTAAGTTAGTTTATACTTTTGTTAATAAATCATGGTTCTTAAATTATTTTTAAATCTCCATATTTAATTACATTAAAAATTTAAATCTTCTTTTAAATTATAATGGCTCAATAAATTGCTCCGAAATTTTATTTTTAGTTTTCGTTTCATTTTAACTGAAATAAAGTTCAGCACTTTAAAATATCAATTGTTAAATATTTTTATAAAATTTAAATACATTAAGGGCATTTTATTTTAAATAGAAATTTTTTTTCATAAATATGTTTTTGTTCATTACAAAAATGCAAAAATTAAAATAAATAAAGTTTAATTATATAAATTTGATTATGATATAAAAGCTTTATAACATAACCTCCAGTTTTATTTTTTCAATGAGTAAGAGTTAAAAAGTATTTTAAATATGGTGTTATAGATTTATTTATGGCTTATTTTGTTTGAAAAAATTATTTTTTTAGCTAAATATTTTTAACTGACAGCTACAGATACAATTTTCTTTACTTATCATATTTATATTCATATACAATAAACAAAGTAATCAGAATACATTTTGTGGTAAATAAATATTCACTGATTTCAATGAAATAATCTTATTTGTGTTTATAGGCCAAATATAACTTTTAATTATAATAAATCCTTTTTGAAAACTTGATAATAAACCGGGTCAAAATTTCTGTCAATTTTTGTAGAATATTTTCAAAGCAAGATTATTACTTTTTTGTCAAATTTAATTAATATAGTTTTGTTTTAATTTTACTCATTATTTTTAATTAAATTACACAAATATCTTACAAAAAATGTTTTATCAACTTTGACAATGATTTTAAATATTTTTAAGTTTCTATCATTTGAATGAAAAAAATTCAAAGATAAAAATTTTTAGCGTTTCGAAACAATTTTTTTTTTTTGTTAAACTACATTTACAAAACTGTTAATAAATGTTTGATTATTGTTAAAACTCATTATGTCTGTAGATTTAAGATATTAACGTATTTCATAAAAAGATACTTTTTTGCTCGAAAACCCAACAAATCTGAAAAATCGGTTATTTTACCATATCAAATTTGTTATATTTATCTTAAAAATTTACGTTAATTAAATGTGTTGCTGCGCACTTTCAAATTTTGCTTTTAACTATGTTGTTATTAGCTTAAATGTAATTTAGCTAATAAATTATTGTGTAACATAGTCTTTGTTTACGTTTTTGAAATAAATTTATGAGAATATTCGACAACTCAGAAAATTCATATCAGATTTGTTTTTGTACAGATTTTTAAGATATTTTTATTTTATTTTTTTGAAAACAACTTAGTTTAAAATGTAACAAATACAAAATTTATTAATTTTATGGAACATTTTACATTTTTAATGTATATCTACATAAAGCAATACACATGAAATTAAAAATAAAAAACTATCTTTTTCCAATTTTCAAAAGTATTTTCACATTTATATTTTTTGCATAAATTTAATTGACGTAAAAAACTAATTAATAAGTACACAATAAAAATTTAATTTTGGAAAATCATTTTAATTATATAAAATATTTATATAGGTTGATCTATAATAACAGACTTTTAGTTTCGAGATCTTGAACAATCAAGATACATTTTTTATGAAATTTGTTTAAACTTTCTTACATATTACATTTTTAAATTGATCAACAACAAAAATGTTTTTGAGTTAAGATTTAGCATTAAATATTTTTGAAAAAATCTAACAACTCTATTTTTTACCCCAAACTTAAAGCAGTGAAAAAGTTTTTTTCGAACTTTATCTTAAAATATTCTACATTCACCTTAAAAATGTAAAATATTCTTTATATAATAATGGTACAGCTCTCTTCCAAATTTTTTTTAGCAGAAAGAAAAAGTTTTTTTCAAGAGAAAGTTCAAGGAACTTTACAAATTTAGAAAATAAATTTTCCCTCTGCCATTATAATTAAACAGTTTTATACATTTAAACCACTACATTAATTTATTTTTCTTTTTAACTTTTCAATTTTTTTTCTAAAATTATAATTTTTCAACCCTAGAAATGTAACAGGGCTAACCCTGACAGAAATGTGGCCCCGATCCGGTTAGGAAATGGAAGCTCTGGTCAATGGTTGTCTAATGAGAGCCATGTCAGGTCCATATTCGATTTCCATAGGTGTAATCAAAATGTTTTGAAAAAGGAAAACCTTATTAGGCCCTGACAAGGTATTACAATGACCCTGATTAGAAATCCTATTGAAGTGAAACAAAATTTTTTTAAACACAACTCTTGTTGAATTTAAGTAATATAAATATATGGACTTTCAACTTACCAAATTTGTGAACAAGAATTTATCATTTTTTCACAGTTTTAAATTCCATTTTCCCATTTTTTAATAAGTTGTTGAAAAACGATTTAGAATATTGTAAACAAAAACAACTACACTTATTTTAATATTTATGTAGTCACACACTCTCTCTAATATATTTATTTAAATAAGTTTATTTTGCCTAATTATTTTCCATAAAGATCAAACCTTATCAGTACCTAGTCAGGTCATATGGTTTCCTGACCAGTGCCATTTTTTAGTAGGATTAACATTCCTGCTAGGGAAGTACCATTTCCAGAACTTCACAATTTTAATTTCAAATCAAACTAGAAAAATCATTCCTTGCAAATTCATTTTTTTTAAAAAAGTGAATCCAGGAGGGGGGGGAGGGTCAGTCAACATTGTAACACTTTCAAAAAAAGTTGTTTTGACGTGAGATAGATTAGATATTACGGTGCAGTGACCGTGTTAGTCTCGTTACACTGCTGATCCTGCATTCCGCCCCCTTCGTCACATTAAT
Source organism: Idris sp. 1 HC-2018 (assembly GCA_022817325.1). Lineage (NCBI taxonomy): Eukaryota > Metazoa > Arthropoda > Insecta > Hymenoptera > Scelionidae > Idris > Idris sp. 1 HC-2018. The sequence goes on along the minus strand of JABFPM010000534.1, from coordinate 19,126 downwards.
TGCGCAGGCGGCAACGCATTCGGCGAAAACCGGGTCCCAATGCAACCGGTTTCTCATCCATGAAACATGAAACTCCTTGCAGCCAGCCGTGCATCAGGCTCTTTGCCCGCGGCCACAAAAACACCAATACCAATCCTCCCAGACACGCAAAAAACTCAACCGGTCCCCTCAGTTTTTTCACTCCATTCCTTCATCAGTCGTAATAATCAACTACTATTTTTTTCTACAAAAAATCCAATTTAAAAAATAAAATTGATTATAGATATAATTTAATTTCAAGTGCAATAAAATTTGTTTCACTTTTTTGTTGCAGGTACGTACACAATGGCATTTAATAAATAATTTTCTCCTACATTTCGGTGAGTTTATTATCTGAATTATGCAACAGTTAAAACAAGCCACTAAATAAGCGCTGCAAAAAACAAGCAGCAGAATGCTCATAAATATTCATGAGCATTTGTGTTCTCGACAAAGATGACACAAAATGAGAAACTTTTTTTTTCGACAATTTTACTTTTTGCGGAAGATTTCGTTTATTATTAAATATAGAATCGCATTCATTACGCCACCTGCTTCGGATAAATGAACGCAAATGCGTGCGATCGAACTTCAATTAGAGCGTCTGGCAATTAGAGCCGCTATTTCTGCAACTTGGTCAATGGCATTATTCAATGCTTTGTGTTTGCGCTAAGGTATTGAATGCCAATTAAGGTTTTTTTTTAAAAAAAATATCTTTTCTTTTAAAAGTTAAAAAAATTATTAAGTTATGTAATTTTCAAAGTTAAGTTCAAATTTGCAGTTTTATTTTATTTTTAGAATTAAACAAAAAATAAAGGTCTGAACATCTTTTTTTAAAAAGATGTTTTTTTAACTGTAAAAAGAATAAAAATATAGAAAAATGTAAAAAAAGATCGCTGATTTATTAAACAGTAGCTAATATAATTATGATAATGAGACACGGTACAAAAGTGACTGTACGCTTTTCTCATTATCCGCGTTTTGAATTAATTATTAATTTAAAGTACTCTTTAATACAATTAAACATTGTTATACAAAGTAAACTGTGGTTTTTTCTGTTCTTTTTTTTTATTATGAGCTCTATTATATTATGTTCACAATATAAAGCTTTAACATATAATACGTTTACTCGAGTTATGAGAAACTCAACTGCGGCTAAGGTTTATTTAAATTCAAATTTTGACCGCGAAACCATAGACGAGGGATGGGAGGAGAACTTGCGTATAACGAGGTCTCGTAAATTGGACGTCTTTCCATTGTTCCAAGACAAAATCCTCAAAGTAGAGAAAGTCTTTGAAATAAATCTGTTTGCACCAAAAAAAAACCTTTTTCCCAGGCTTGCAATTTACAAAAACAAGTTTTTTTCAATAAAAATAATCATATTACCTTTTATTTTACTACAAAAATTTCAAATTTCCCGCCAAAGTTAAATTTTCAATTCTACTTTCAAATTTTAGATTTTCATTTTTAAATTTCCCGCTAAAAATTTATTTTCTTATTTATTTAACAAAATGTATACAGAAAAGTTGGTTAATAATGAATTTAGTAATTATGTATTCTAAAAAAGTAATTTGTGTTGGTCTTCTTCTCTTGTTACATAACCTCAAATTTATTTATGCAAATTAATTGCAATGCATTTTTATGTGCGGCAAATAATGCGCGCGCTTTGTCGTGACGAAGCAGAAATCTGCATTTCATGAATGGTCTTGTTTGCAAATCGCGAAACAAAACACGAGCCTCCCACGTCCGCCGAGGCGCGCGCGTCGTCCAAACTCGTGTGCGTTCGTCGCGCCGCACGGCGGCTCACAGGCCGCCGCCGACAGCCGGCTTGCCAGTCTTTTGTGCGCGGCCGTCGTGCGAGAGACACTGTCCCGCAAAGTACTCTTTTTTCCCCCTCCATTATACACAGTTTTTAAATTTTAAATTTCCCGCCAACAAGTGACCGCCGCGCCATCTGCAGTGTGCTGATTTACCCCAGGATACATAATAAAGGATATACACATATGTAATTGAAAAAAGTGGATTTATATCAGTGCAGTTTTGGTTGTTTTGTGTTTGAGAAAAAGAAAAGTGTAATCTTGCTCTGATTGGTCAAGGATTTTTAGGTCAGTTTTCATGAAAAGACAAATTTAGGGGAGGGGGGAGTCTCTTAATCTTTTACATTTAATTTAATTTAATTCTTTGTGTTGTGTATTTTAATTTTATTTTAATCTGTGCTAAGTTGGAATTGATAAGAATTTATTATTAGTTAATTTAATCAAGTTTATAAATAAATAAAATATGTAAACCAAATACAATGTAGAAAATTGAATATTTTTTGATTGATTAATTTTAAATAGTTTTAAATTAGTACGTTAAACTTAAATGCATTTTAAAACGATGCTCTGGTTGGTCGAAAATGTTTAGGTCGGTTTTCATGAAAAGATAGATTTTGGGGAGGGGGGAAGTCCTTTAGAATAAAACTCAATAAATAGAATTTAATTATTCGTGTTATGTATTTAATCTTCATTATAACTATTTTTAAAAACAGTATAAATAGGAAATATATATTAATTGTTTTAAGTAAATAACTGAAATTAATGAATAAACAAATTATGGAAAGCAAAATTATTGCAGATTATTTTTAAATTCATTTTAAATGTCATATATCCGCTTTTTTGAATTCATACATTTAAATTTACTTTACTTTAAAATGCTGCTCTAGTTGGTCGAAAAGTTTTAGATCAGTTTTCATGAAATAATGGAGAGGGAAGTCCTTGAATAAATACATTAAATTTAATTTCTCGTCTGGTATATTAATTTTTCATTTTAACTAACGTTAACATTAATATTAATAGAAAATAATATTATCACTCTAAATAAATAGTTAAATAAATAAATTATGAAAATAAAAATACACACCGTATTTCTTTAGATTCGCTTTAAATGTAAATATTCATTTTTTTTAATTACCTCTTTCAACTTCACTGCAATTTGAAGTTGCAAATAGATAAAATTTAAAAATATGTAGGAAAAAAAAGTTTACTTTTAATCCGCCGATTTACGATTGAATTAAATTGCCTAAATTATATGGCATCTTATGAAATCGTTTTATGAATTCATCTTTACTGCTACTATAAAATTTCAAACCGGTATGATGAAACAATTTCCAAATCTTGAATTAGTAATGATAAAAATATGCACCTACATATATATTTACTAAATTTACAGTTTAAATTATTTTTTTAACATTTCTTCTTCATAAATTCGGATATAAAAACTTTTATTGAGAATTTATCGGTCAAATTCTAAAGTTTACATTTCAAGGTCGAGTTGAAAAATATATTTCTGTTGCAATCATCTTTGTGAATATTTTCAATATAATAATTTTTAAATTATTTTTGAAATAAATGTATATAAACATAAAAAATACAATATTTATATTAAAAATATATTTCCATAATTATCAAATTTATTTTACATAAAAAATTAGACATAAATTTATCTTTAAAATTAGGATAATCTTATTTTTATTTTGTAAAATTTTCCATGTGTTCTTAAACTCGTTTTTCAAATCTTTTTTTATAAGCATTTCTAAAAATAATTGGTTTTTTAAATATATTCAAACTTTTTTTAATTTTTGTGTAAAAACATTATTATAAATTTGGAATTTTTGTTTTAAATGTAAAAAAAAACTTATTGATTAAATTAAAATAATCAAAATGTTGAATTAAAAAGATGAAAGAAAACAATCTGCTTTTGACAGAGCACTCACTGATGAGCTTCGAAGATACGGAGAAATGTAAAAGCTGTTTACTTTGAAAACTACACGTTCAACTGGTTTTCAGTTTGATAAAATACACTTGCGCATTGTATGCAGAAATGCGCGGGAAGCGGAAGTGGTTCTTCGGATTTCTTTCATTGTTTTATTTGTGCAAGATTATTCCACTTCATAAATGAAAATCGCCTCGGGTGCAGCAGGTGCTTTTACATTTGAAATGAGTTTATGAGCAGTGCGTCTCTGAATGCATAAAATAAAAGGAAAAGAAGAAGCGAATGACGACCCTCCTTTCTTGCATTACGCTGCTATTCAAACTAAATAAAGCCACCCCTTTTATAACTGTAATTTTGAATTTGATTCAAACACGTCATTCAATTTTCTTGAAATAATGTATTCAGTCCAAAATTATTTAAAGCGCCATGAATGATAATTAAAAAGTGTAATTTAAATTATGAAAGGTGTAACATTTAGTAAGTTTTTTTGAACTAAAACACAAATTAATTATTTTTTTTAATCTATTGAATTTTTGAAATGTTTTAACTTGAAACTTTTCGGTTAACTCTCTTTGGTTAACTTTTTTTACAAGAAAAGTTTGCGCAAACTTTCTGACTGTTGTGAAACTTTTTATTGACAAATAAAAATATGCACCTACATATATATTTACTACATTTACAGTTTAGTAAATATCTCTCTGATTGAGTATCTCTATCAATTTTAAGAACTTTGATCATTTTAAACTTAAATTATTTTAAATGAAATTTGTACAGAAACAAGGTAAATTTTATTCTTGAGGAATGTAAATTTGTTCATTCAGTTGAAGGAAATTGAAAACGTAAATTTTTACATCACTGATTTTGAATGGCCAAAATGATTTTAATGGCGGTTTCCAAACAGTCTTGTTCAAACGAAAATCTTATTCCACTCGATTCAGTTCCACCGATTAGATTCATATATATTGGCCTTAATTATCGTATGGAAATACAGTGGCAACGGAGATAATTTCGAAGTCAACAGAATACGCCAAATGGCGTTAGTTTCACGACGATTCAACCATTCAATCCCGTACTTTGTCTGCAAATAGTTTAAATTACCATCGTCGGAATATCGATTCATTACTTCCTCTCGACTATTTTACTTGCTACATCAAGATAACATTCTAGACTGTAAACAATCAAATTTCGAAACTCAAGTTTAATTAATTTACTTTTTAAAATAATGTTCACTTTAAATTCAAATAAACTAATTTTAACTTCGAAATTATTTTTCTAATTGATTAATTAATAATTATGCGGGAAGAAAAGTTATTTTTGAATTATATTAATTTAACAAATTTTATAGAATTATACAAAAATTCAAATTCGATTAAAGACGATCTTAAAAATATTTATTTTAACTTGTAAGAATTAATTTTAAATAAAAAATTGTTTTTTAGTTAAAAATAGCTAATTAAAATTATGTATTTACATGACATTTTTTTAATTAGAAAAATATTGTTTTAAAAAAATGTATTTCAACTTGATAATTTAATTTAGATAATTATTAGATTTTATATAAATTAATTTTGATATAAATATTTAGGTTTAGTTGAAATGAATTTGAAATTAAGTTATATAGACTTGAAAAATTCCTTTTAATATAAAAAATTACTTTTGAGTACAGAAAAATAGTTTTAATTAAAATTACATTCAAATAAAAAAATAAGTGCTTAAAAAAAATATTTTTAATCAAAATTTATTTGAAACAAATATATTTAAGCTTGAAAAATAAATTTTTTATTAAGAAAATTGTTTTCAAGTTAAACGATAAAATTAGTTAAAATTAATTTAAAACAAATTTATTTTGACTTAAAAAATCCTTTTGAATGACAAAATAAATTTATTCAGATTAATTCAAAATAAATTTATCGAAGCTTAAAAAACTTTTTTTAATACAAACATTTATTTTTGAGTTTAACAAATTTTAATTAAAATTTACTTAAAATAATTTTCTTTGAACTCAAAAAACTTATTTTCAATCAAAATTAATCATAAATAACTTACTTTGAACTTAAAAAAGAGATTCAACCTTAAAAATTGCCAAAACGTAAAATTAGATTTTAATTTAAACAAGTTAATTTGTTGTCTAATTAAAATTTTAAACCTCTAATTAAAAAAATCCTCATTTCTGTTAACTTTTAACTAAATAATAAACATATTAAATACTTAATAAACTAATTTGGTGACTAGTCTGAATATTAATACTTATAAAGATATTTTAAATAGATTTAAATTTATTTTGTTGTTGAAAAAAGTTGATCAATTGGTAATAAAAAAAAGGTAAAAAAATTGGCAATTGAGTAATACCGCGAATGTGAGGAAGAAGCGCGATGCGCGACTATTCCGAAGTGACCCGAATAGCTCGCAACGCATAACGTGTTACGGAATGTTGGTGCGCTCGCGCGAGTAGGAGTTATGCGTGTTAGTGGTGCTTGCGGTAGTGGTAACACGAGCATCGCTCAGACGGCGGCGCCGACAAAACGTTACATTTTGCGAGCGCCATGATTAGACGCGGCACAGCCTACAAAACCGGTTCTCCGAGCCTTTCTTTCTTCGGCGTCGCCGTGCTCTTCCTACGAACACACGCGCGTATTATACGCGCTTCGTGTACCACGTCCAAACATGGCCATTTTTTTGCTCCTCTCCTTTTTTTTCAACTTTTAATTGGGTTAAACAAACTCGTATCCCGATTTATTGCCGCAGTTTCCATTGTCATCAATTTTCTATTTTTCTATTTTAGTTTAGACGATTTAATGCTGATTTAATATAGAGTTGATAATGGGTCAATATTATAATATTTTCAAATTGAAACAATATTGAATTAATTATAATATTTGATATCAAGTTATTTTAAAGTTCATCGCATCATGAATAAAAGCAATAATATAAACTCAATATTGAATCGACTAAGAGTCAATATTATTATACTTATTTTTAGACTGAATCATTATTGAAAAAATATTATATTTTAATAATTTTGAAATTATGTTAAAATTTGAATCATAAATAAAATCAATAATATTGACTCAATATTAATATATTTTTGGATTGAATTTTTATTGAAAAAAATGTCATTTAAATAATGTTAAATTATTATACTATTAAGGTTTATGGAATTATAAATAAAAATCAATAATATTAAATATAATTTATTAAAACGAAATTATTTTGAAGGTCAATATTGATAGAATATTGGATCATTAATAAAGTCAAAAATATTGATCTTATTTTAAATTCATAGTGAGCCAATATTGTATTTTAAGATTCTAACTAATATTGAATAAACATAATGTTAGAATGATTTTGAAAATCAATATTGATTCATTATTGATTTAATTTTGAGTCATTAATAAATTCAATTATATTGTCTTGATATTTTATCAATAGTGAGTCAATATTATAATTTTAGGTTCAACTAATATTGGGTAAAATGTTATACTTAAATAAAGATTAAATTAAATTTATTTGAAAATCAATATAACTCAATATTTAATCAACATTGAACTATAAAGAAATCTATTATATCGATACTCGTATAATGAATTAGTTATATTGATTCACTATTAACTTGATTGACTTGATATTTCTGATAATATTAAAAGCTGTACGATTACTTAAACTAAAATAAATGATAACATTGACTCAATATTAATAATAAATCAATGTCAATTTAATATCAATATTAACTAATATTTAATATACATATATATTAAATCAATGTTAAAAACAAATCATATTTAATTTTAAAATAATTTTAAAGATCAGCAGGGATTTAATATTGATTCAATATTAGTACAATATTGACTAGTAACTTTATTTCAACTTCTCGTTCAATATTAATTAATAACATTTATATAAAATATACTAAGCAATCAGTATTAATAATATTTAAGTATTGACTCATATTAAGTCCATAATAAATTGTACCAAACTAATAATAAAATTTTATTTTCAAAAATGTAGGTCTATTTAAAACTTATTTCAAAACATTTAAAATTGTAAATTATCAAGGAAACATTGACAGATGGCGCTTCAGCTCGATAATCTTGATTACTCAGCCAATTAAAACACCTCATTTTGTTAAACTTTCTCTTTGCATAATCGGCCAACTGCTTTCTCAATTATTATAACCATTTTCTTTTATATTAAGTGTGACTCTTCAGTTGTGCAAGTCTGAAATTACATAAACATGAACCAATTATAATGATTTATCCCGCCGAATAATCTACTTTTATAGCGCGAATTTTTAAATTCTCTTACGGTTATTATTACTATTCATTAATTTAGATAAATTATTACTATTAGGATTTTAACGAATATAATGTATTGAATCAATGTTATTATTATTAATAAAATAAAATTGTGCAAAATTGATTAGAAATTTGGATTGATATTGAACGTGATGGGAATTAAGTGATAATTTGAGCAAAATGGCTTATCCGTAATTAAGTGTAGAATCGTGTAACGGTGCCATCCCCGGTGGTGCTGTAAATGCAAACAGTCTCGCGAGATCGTCTCGTTAAAACGAGATGCGTTGTGGGTCAGTTGCCACACTGTACACCAACTGGCTCGACCAGTTCCAACAAGAGCAACACCACCGCGTGCGTCTCCTTCTTGAATAATGCAACTTTAACCGCAGACCCACGCCGTCGTTCCATATACCGATAGCAGACGTGACACTCAGACGTGCGTCTTTCCTTATAAAGAGACTGCAACCAAAATAAAATTTGCTCTCAAAATAAATTACTTTTCAATTTATTCCTCACACACAAATTTACATCCAAAAATATTTGCAAATCCAAATAAATGTTTTACCTCGAACTTAAATTTTTGTAAAAATATATCGTTTACAATTGAGTAATTAAAAAAATAAGCTGCAAATAAATCTTATTAATAAGTGATATTTTTGAGCAGATTTTTCGTGAGGGTATCATTAAAAAGGGTATCTAGAATAAAGTTTGCTCGAATGGCACGAAGATTAATGTGCAGAACTCACGCTTCTCGACTACTCACACCTCTCTCTTCCTTTCTCTCTCACTGACCTTCTTATTCCATTCATGGAGCATTCCGTTATTTCGCGTCACATGACTGTTTTTCAATTAAGATTTCAGTTCGCACTGACCTTACTCGCTTCGCTGAATTAAATACGAAAGCTCTATCCTATACTGTTAACTTGGATTACGCCAAATTATATACGCTTTGATTGAATTATATGGCAGCCTGCTTTTTCACATTTTTCATCAAACTGCGAGTTTGCAAAAAGAAAAACGAATTATTAGCTCAAGTTTCAGCACGATTTATTTTAATTATTTCAACTTTCAAGTTAAACATAAATAATTCAACTTTTTTAATCAAGATTAAAGTAAAAAATACAAAAGCAATTAGAAAGAAATCAAATTGTGAGTCAAATTTTTGAAACGAAATATTAAATAAATTAAAAAGTAATTTTTAAAAATAGAACTTTATTAACCTTAATCAAAATTAGATTTTTATCGAGAAAAAAATTACTTTAACTCACGAAATTGCGTTGTACAGTTTGAACTTGTTCAGGACCCATTAACTAGTTCGACATAAGCGTCGCAAACTCGATGAAACTTACGACGAGATGTAGGCCACACCGGTGAACTTTCTTGTTTGCTTCCCTAGAGAATATTTGAATTTCGATAACACTCTCCATATAAATTATAACATTTTTGAACAAAATCTTTTTCTTTTACAAATAATCGGCAGTTTTCCTTACTAATTAGTACTGTAAAATAATTTTATACACTATTAAAAAATTGTTTCGTAAAAAACTCGAGCAAAAACATTTGTTTAACAAGTTATGCTAAAATTGCAAATAAAATAAATGTGTAGAAAAATTAAGAGTTGCATTAAATGCTGGATCTTTTCATGCATTTCAAGAAGGTCATTCGAAATTGATCCGCTTATCGTGTGTGGCAGCAGACGATGTTTAAGTATACAAAAAAAATAACTCTACCAGCATAAATGAAATATCTGATGTAATAAAAGTGTTGCGCAAGTGGCGATATTTCTTTTTTTCGCCTCTGTTTACATAATTTATCAAAATGTTCGTCGAGAAGAAAGAAAATTGTTGTTTCAACCGTGAGCTGCATGAATTTAAATGTTATCCTTATCGAAAGCCAATTAAATATGCCGTTCAAACACATTTTAATCAGCGTTACGAAATGTTCTTATCTTCTTTTTGTTAACATATTCATCATTTCAAAAAAATCTTCAACATTTTAAAATTCATTTTCAATTTTCTTTTGTTTCAGGTGAGCATGTTTTTCTGAGTCAGCCAAAAAATAACTGTGAGTTAAAATTCAATTAACAAAAAGGAGTTAACATTACAAAACTGCCTATTTTCCAAGTAAACTCGTCGACATTATCTGTTTTGATAACGTTATCGAAAAAAAAAAAAAAAAAATCTCTCATTCTATTGTGATTCATTTGGTTCTGAGAATGAGTAAACAAAAAATTGCAGACATTTAGCTGTGCCAGCACATTTCGGGTTACTCGAGTGATAGTATCGAGTTACGTGACGAAAATGTTCTATATTTTTTTTCTCAGGAATTGTCTTTTTAAAAATGTTTTCTAATTAGCTTTTGTAGTCAGTGTGTCTTCTTTTTAATAATCCTTTAAGGCAAATGAAAAAAAAGGAGAGTAAAATATGTCACGAATCCAGGAAGCCGAGATAAAAACGCATATCACGGTGTAACACGATAAGTCGGGGATTATGTGCACAATCAGCTTGAATGATGAGAGCAAAATGAAGTTGAAATATCAATTTAATAGCCTTAATTTATCAGACGAGTTAATTTTGTTTCAAAACTTTTTTTTCAATTCAATTATTTATTTAATCTTCACAACTTTGTAAAATGATCTAGAACTTTGAAGACAATTTTTACATTCAGTTTCACCAGGAACAAAAATTTTTTTTTGCTTATTAATAATTATTTTTTTTTTTATTTTTTTTTTTATTTTGATGAAAGTATCGGAGATATCGTCTAGTTTTGGACCAAATTGTGCCAAGTTTTGCAGACCAAGACAATGAAACTGGAATCGAGTTTGCTTAAGAAATGCTGGCCCCGAGCCAGACGTCGCAGACTAAATAATTTATTATCCTCGTACGTAAATGTCACCGTAAAAAAAAGGTCCCCAGCTGGTCTGATCATGTTATTTCTTTGACATTGGATACACTTAATGTCATTTTCATCTGTTACTTCATTCTTTTTTTCGTCTCTCTTTTTGGGTGTTTAAAATACTTTTTCAATAAGTCTACTTTTACCAGAAAAAAAACAGCTTATATAAATTAATGAACTATAAATTTTGAATTTGCAAAATAAAGAATAAAAAATTAAGTTTCAATAAATGTTTCTTTTTGAAAATTTGCATAAGTAATTAGCAGTAACAATTAATTTATTTATCCGACGTGTGTAATATCACGTTTTATATAGATGAGAACTTCTTGTGTGGATGTTATGCAAACGTATAAAAAAACAAGAGTTAATCGATGTGGGCGTCGACTCTGTCCACGTGGCTTTAATGTTGTAAGATAAAGCGCAGTTGCGTTTGACTCACTGTGACGTTCAATTCTCACGATGCAATTTTTTTAATTTTTCCATATTTATTCACCTGTCGTTTTGCAATTTGATAATCTGCATTTACATTCTAATGACTTTTCACTTGTCACTGTTGGAGCACGATTATTTTACTTTGACAAAAAAACAGTTTTATTTTAATATTCTCCAATTTTTTTAGATATTAAATTTTAAAAAATTTAAAAAAACAAAATTTTTATTATTACTTTTTATGGTGTAAAGTGCTAAAAGTTTGTTTTTAATTCAAAGACACCTGTTTTAAATAAAGTTATTTACAGAAAATTGATAACAATTTTATTGGAATTTCATGTGAACTTAATCGAGATTAAGTTTGATCCCAGAGGAAAGAAAAATATTTAAAGATGTTTAATGAATCACGCGACGCGATAAAAGATTTTTTTATTCTTTATTCAACAAGTTTTTTGAATTCTTCTGCTTAACACAGTTTTCGTTATCGCAGTAAGAATAGAAATGTGTTTGTCAGATAGATTATCAGGGTTGTGTCTCTTTTCAACTATTGCAAAATATTGTAAAATTAGACTCAACTCTATTGAAAAAAATCACAATAAATAAATTCCAGTTCTTTCCTTATATTATATATGTATATACGAAAATAAGATGCGTTTCAATGACTTTTAAACATTTTTTTGAATTGCAATGAAATTAAATTCTTAATTTGCAAACGGAAACTTTTTTGCAGTAACATAAAAAAGTTAGGTTGAATTGCATAATTTAAAAAACCTATTATATCTTACAAATTAATGATAAAAATAAAAGATGTAAATTACATTCTGAGAATGTGAAATTCAAATTTTAGATGTCACACCTGTATTAAAAAAACAAATTTTATAAACTTAATGAATAAATGTGTCTTTGTTAAAAAAAATTAAAATACAAATGAAATTGTACTTAGAGCTTTTTGCGTGGGTAGTTTTATAAATTTATTATTATTTTATGCTTTATACGTAACTGAAAATTACAGTAAATTCTGCGACAATCGGCCTTTGATTCGATATTGTTTGTTCGCAGCGGGATGCTGGCGACTTTTGTGTGTGTGCAAAAAACTTAGATAAGCGATGCCCCGAGACGAAGAAGATAAGAAAAGACGAGAGAAACAAGAAAGAGAAGCGGAGGTTTAATGAAACCAGCCCAACCGGTCCAGCCGGTTCTTCGCAGTTCTTATCTTTTTTCTTTTCTTTTTTGTCTTTGTAACTGAGTCTTTTCCCAACCCTTTAACACCAAAAATTTACTATTTTCAATGTAAAAAAATAAAAATCACAGAATTTTTTTTTAATAATAAATTAATAATTTTCTTAGTTTTTTCAAATTCTGATAGTGTTCTTAGTTTTTCTACTTTTCTACAGGAATATTCTTAGTTTCTTTAATTTTATTATCTTTTCTTAGTTTTCTTAATTTTTTATATTTATTTAGTTTTCTTAGTTTTATAAACTGTATTAATTTTCTCAACTTTTTTAAATTCTGATAGTCTTCTTAGTTTTTTTAACAATTCTTTTCTGCAAGAATATTCTTAGTTTCTTTTAAGTTTCATTCAATTTGTAAAACTCCTCAATTTGGTTAATTTTACTACATTTTTTAGTTTTTGTAGAAATCAATTGACCAATCGCAATTTCAATAATTGCGCAATTAAATTGTGGAAAACAACATATCGATATGAATCAATCGCGTATCCTGCTTGCCGGAAAACGACTATCCCCGGGATATGCAACAAGGTCAGATAATCCCGGCGATGTGTATGATTTTGCAAATGATGATAAGCAGCTTTCCGTTAGCGTTAGAAATGATGAAGGTGCATGTGCCCTTGCTGACCCACTCCAACTTTTTGCAAATTTTTCCCTTTTTTTACTCCGCGTATATATTGAGCCTCCGCGACGTTAGGGGGGGTGGGGAGTAAAAAAGACCCTGATACCGTTGCCCCGAGATATGTGGGAGCCGTGCGTCAAATATTTTATGCCAGCTCAAGGTTGTCTGAACACTCCCCCTGCGCATGATTATTGATCCAAACAAGTTTGCGAAGATTCGATCACTTAATCACCAGCTTTCGTTGCCCGGATGAGACAGTTATTTTCATTTGATTTACTTCTTTTTAAATGAAGAAAATAATTGTTAAAAAAATCAATGTTCAATATAAAAAGAACTGCTTTTAACTCTAGAAACAAATATTTTTAAACAAAATGTGAATCTTTTTAAAAATAAAATTTTGTTATTCATTGAAATTTGTTAAGTTAAAAATAAACTCTTTTTTTTTAATTTTGCCGTCGTTATGAAACAAAGTACTTTTCCCCTCACAAAAAAAGATAAGTTTTTTATTTTCCAGTATAGACGCCTGATCGTCTAACTGTACATTACATCATAGTTGCATGCATTACATTCAATGTAATATGTTTGATCAGCTAACACATTTTGTATCGTAAACACGATTACATTCTTATTAATGCAGCAATCAGCATTGATATCGTAACTATGTCAATATTGATAATGTAATTGCACAGCATAGTTATCACGATAAAGAAATAAAAAAAAAAACTTGCGAAACCGAGAATTTCTGCTGGACAAGCAGACGGAAACAACTGGGATATTACAATAATTTAACATACGTATATACAACATGTTTGTTGTTGAAAATTGTTTACCATTTAGAAAATCTAAAGAGAGCAATTAGCAGCGCTAAACCAATATGTTAATTTATCAACGTATTTTATATTGAAAATGAAATGTTAAATGAATAATTCACATTTTACAAAGAGTAATGCAAAATTAATTATTAATGTGCATGTATATGTAACAAAGCAATATTGTTCAATTGATAAATCAAAGTCAATAAAAATTGTCTTTTTATACTATTTGAACAAAAAAAAATTGAAATACCGTAAAATGGGGTGAATAGAGACAAAATTAAAAATAGTTACGATTTAATTTATAATTAATGAATACAGTTTTTAATTTGGTTTTTTTGAATGATTTTTGTTGTAGACCCTTTTGGCTACTTAATTCATTGGTGTAAAAGTTTTTTTAATTGTCAAAAAGTTGCCACGAAGAGTTTTTTGTTTACCGTTTTTAATCAATGTCTTTATAGTATGTCAAAAATTCTATTAATACTTGAAGTACATATGAATTAAACTTTTTAAAAGTTTTAGGATATATGTAACAAAGCCTGTTTAATCGTATTATTGCTTTTAAAATAACTTAATTATTTTTATCGATCTTGTATGTACATTTTAAACTATAAATGTAATTATTTTTTACATACCTACATTTTTGTTTTTTAGAAATATTCTAATAATATGCAATAATTTCGGCTCAAATGACAATTCTATATTGTTAATAACATCTTGTTCTTAATATAAAACTGTACTTTTTATTATAAACATTAAATAACTTATCATGAATAATTATCAAAATACTGGTAATAATGTTAGTTTTTTCAATATTTTGTATTTTTGCAAGTTTAAAAAATGAGAATGTTGAAAACAGTTTTTGTGCATTAATTGTGTCTTGAGCAATATGTTTTATTGTTAATTTATGAGTTTTGTCATTTATATTACGAAGTTAGTTCAATAAAAAATAATTTATTAAAGTGTCCCTATTCACCTCATTCGTGGGACAAATTGAAACAGGTGATTTTTGTTAAATAAATCATAATATTATGCACATTAAAAAAATTAATAACATATTTCAAAAGTTGACCGCCATAAACATAACATGCAAAAATAAAAATTATAAACTAAAATTATATTTAAAACGTATATTAAAAAAAATATTTTTTTTACATAAAATATTGTGTAAAGAATACTTTTTAGAATTTAAAGTAGCGTTTTTTTGGGTCAAAATTGAGGGAAAAAATTGGATTTATTTCCCATGTGTTGGTGTTATTAGAATGTCGCTGCGGGGCCATAATGCATGGCTGAAACAGAATATATGTAGACGTGGTTAGCATCCCGTTGGGTTCCCGAAGGCATGACTCGCCTGCCGAGCAGTTCAAGTATCCGCTATGTGCTGCTCGCACGCGGCCCACCTAGATGAAAGCGCATTGACTCATACAGGCAAAGGTTATACCGGGGTCATTCGTATCATCAATTTTCTGACTAATTATATAACACTTGTATACTCTAAATTTTGCAAACAGCAAATTGAAAAATGCAATATTCTAAATTTCATTTTGTACTTTTCTGATAATTGTAAAAATATTTTAATCACACTTGTAATTTAATAATAATAATCGTGTCAAATAAAAGTAGTTTAAATATGTACATAATGATGATTTTGTTTGTGATATATCCAACAGACATTGCAACAGTATATAATTACCGACAGAATAAGCAATATGCGACGCTCATTTTCTTTTCATTATTCACACGATCCAATATCTCGGACCGACGGTCATTAATGCCCGAGTTGTTTTGTATATTGTCACACTAAGAATATACATAATTAGTTGTTAATTCAAGTCACTTTGAAATTCGACACATACATATTTATTCAGCAATTTTTATTAGATTATATATTGTAAATCAATTTTTAAAAACAAGATGAAAGCTTTTTTATTTATTTTGTTGTCGCCAATTATTTCTGCCTGTTGAAATTATTTATTTATGGACTTGATAATGAATTCAATTAAAAGTTAACGCAGAAATCAGTTTTAATGTATATTATATATACTCCTGCAACACAAAGACAAATATTAAAGTTTCGCAAAGTACAAGGAAACGGGCCATGACCTAAATGTAGTTAAGGCTCCTTCACAATGGACAAAAAAGTAATACGTTACGCAAACGCAAGCGTTTGAGCGCCCATTTAAACGCACCTGCCTGCGTAGCACGAATTAATTGCGAATTTACATTTTTTTGTGATTTGGTTCGTAGAATTGGAATCAATTTTTTTTTCATTTTTCAAAATAAATAACAAAGAAGATTAAGAATTTCGATCGAATTAAATATATTTGTTTTATTTAAACTTTTATATTTCGACT
Organism: Idris sp. 1 HC-2018; assembly: GCA_022817325.1. Taxonomy (NCBI): domain Eukaryota; kingdom Metazoa; phylum Arthropoda; class Insecta; order Hymenoptera; family Scelionidae; genus Idris; species Idris sp. 1 HC-2018. The sequence continues at coordinate 2,722 of JABFPM010000534.1, read as the reverse complement.
TGCTGAAAAATGTTCATTTTGAAGTTTAATTCAAAACTGTACTGAGAGCTTTGAAAATTGTCAAAGTTTTTCAGAAAATGCATATATTTTTTAAATCTTAAAAAAATTAGTTAAGGGATCATTCATAAAGTACGTTCACATTGAGGAGGGAGAGGGGTTCTCGATGTTGTGACAACGCATAATTTCACTGTATAAACAAGGCGAAATAAACGTGACGAAGGGGGGAGGGGGTCAATTTTTTAGCCATTTTAGCAAACGTATTTTATGGATGATCCCTAAGAATTTGAAGCTTAATAATATTTTCTAAGAATTAGGTTTTCTTAATTAAGCAGCTTAGAGATAAAAAAAACAACTCTTAGAAAATATTTTTAAACTTCAACTTCTTAACTAACTGTTTTTAGATTTAAAAAATATATGCATTATCTGAAAAACTTTGAACATTTTTTCAGTATAATTTTGAATTAAACTTCAAAATGAACATTTTTCAGCAAGTCGAACTATAAAAGTTTAAATGAAACAAATATATTTAATTTGATCAAAATTCTTAATCTAATTTGCTATTTATTTTGTAAACATGAAAAAAATTGATTCAAATTCTACAAAATAAAAAGTAAATTTGCAATCAATTCGTGCTACACAAGCTAGTGCGTTTAAACAGGCGCTCAAACGTTTGAGTTTGCGTAACGTATTACTTTTCGTGTCCATTGTGAAGGAGCCTTTAGATTCTTAAAGCCTTGTTAAAACAAGTAGTCAACGACCGCGATTGTTGTATACGATTTCAGTTCGCGGTAATAAAAAGTTATATTCAAACTTAAAGAAGATCAAAATTTTGTTTCTTATTTAGACTTTATTTAGACTTACGAATTCATTTATTTTTATTTAAAGTAATTTATTTTATGGAAATGTTTAATAAGAAAGGTGCAAAATTTATATCCTGGATGTTCGATTTAGAAAAATAAAAGTTAAATAGTTGTGTGTACTGTGTGACGAAAAAATGGTAACAAAAGCGAGAGTGGGATTAAATCGAATTGATCGGCACGCTAATGCTGCTTCGGAGCTATAAATATATTCGCGTTTCAAATTGGAAAGTCATTGCTACTTCGCGCTTCCTTAACCTTTAAAGGAAGTGGCCGTTTTGTAATCTCCATTATGTCTGTTGGCATTTTTCTCTTTTCAGTTTTATCATTTTTAATCTGCAAAACAAAAAATGTTAAGGTATTTTATTTGAGAATATTAAGTTCATTTCTCTTTATGTAAATTTAGTGGATGTAATTTTTTGAAAATTAAATTTACAAGTATCATAAATCTATAACAAGTCGTAAATTTTAAAATATAATCGAAAATTGTATTTTAATGATAACATATAAAAATGTTACAATCAAGCAAAAGTTGATGCAATTAATTAACGGGCCAGAGAAAGTTGACTTTAACCGACAATCACAGATGAAGCTGCATTTGGCATGGAGCCGGAAAGTCTGAGAAGGTCTGGCAGTATTCCAGGTCCCGGCTTTATTTTGTCCTCGGTTTTTTCATTTTTCCTTTTTAATATAAAAACAACTGGTCTTTAAAATAATTGCGATAAACTAAACTGTTCAACATCTCAATTGAAAAGTCATTTGAAAAAAACTAAAGCTAAGGTGTTTCATTTTTTCCCTCAAGTTTCAAAATTTTCGAAGAAAACATTAACCTCCTTGTGTGTTTGAAAAACTGTGAGTGGACACTCGAATGTAAATGTCCATAATACGACTGTAACTGGAAACCCTGGTACGCGATTAAATTTTAAATGTCGCAGTCTGTTTCGGGCTCTTTGTCGGCTCGGCGTCGCTGGTAGCGTCGTAAATATGTCAGTTTATTTATTGTGGGGCTTGAAATTTGTGAGGGTAAAAGCCCCAGCAAAACCTAAAATTTGCTCCAGGCCAATTTCAAGATTTCTAATTCTTATGACATTTCCTATCTCTCTCTGTAATTTTCTCAAAACTTGAAACAATGCGATAAGTTGTCCAGCTGTCAGACCATAAAATAAAATTATATCGCAACAAGTTGCTGGCAGACAAATTATTATATTCCCCAAAAAATTTACTATACCTTCCCCTCAAATTTCGAATTACCTATATTTTGTTTGCAGAGATGTTGGTTTTTGAATTCGCAGATCAAAGGGAATTATAATTTTGGGTTGAAAATCAGGGGTGAGTTTGCAGGGGTTGATCCTGAATATCGATTGACCTGCAGAGTTGCCCGGTGCATTTGCGTATCACCGAAAATGACCGAGGTTCTGGCGCCATTTTGCATTATTGGTAATGTATGTCAGATGGGTGAACGTGCCAAAGGGGAGGGAAACTGAATTAGGGTGAAGTTGTGTGCACGGACGGTCGTGTTGAGAGAAGCAGCAGACAAGGAGGAGAGTTGAAAGGGTTTAAATACCGGCGAGGGTAAGGCGTATCAGATCGCCGAGCTATTTCCCTTCGGGCTGGGTCAGTGCCAATCGATACCCGTCTGGCATTCTTTTGGCTTGCTTCTTTGTGTTTGCAGGTGCTCAAGGTGAAGAATTTCCTGTTCCCAAATCTTGCCGCACTTTATTTCCTCGCGATTTGTTAATGCTATTTTATCTCTTATTCTTGTTATTATTTCTGGCTCTAAGAGAATAGCGACATAAACACAACGGTCCCTCCGGATAATAACAGTAAATCCTCTGCAATAAATCCCCCCCCCCCCCCCCCCCCGC
>JABFPM010000533.1:0-27439 GCA_022817325.1 Idris sp. 1 HC-2018 | reverse complement strand
TAGTTTGAATGAAAAAAGAAAAAAAAAACGTGAAAAACTCGGCCAAAAACGAAGTCACTTTTCCCCAAGTTTTAGTTCATTTAACATAACGAGCTTATTGTTTGTGGTGTGCTTTCCCATCGACTCGAAGGTGCACAAAAACAATGCACCCGCGATTATGGGTTTTTGTTTTTCTTTAAGCCTGAGACGTCCCTCCCCTTGTAGCTTGAAATCTTGACCCGATAGTCAAACGACTCTGTCTGTAAAGTGAGCTTTATCGTTCGTGATCTGAAACGTCGATGTCTGATCGAATTACTCTCTCCTTCCTCAATTGGTCCAAGCGACCTGACCTCACCGTAACTATAGGAACCGACATTCAAGCTGAAATCGATCATGAAGGACTTCTCTTTTGTATATCTGCATGGTGACACGAGCGTGAGTGTTTTTCTTCATCCTAAAACTGGATATATTGCTTGTAATTTGTGTAATCCTTACCCAAGGAATAATAATTCTTGAATACATTTTAAGGAAAGCTGAATTTCAATGTAAAATTAAAAAATCTGGACATAAAGATAACGTTTTCCAAAAATTACGAATTTTATACTAAACTAGCTATTTCATATTATTTGTCCGCAAATGAATTGTAGAAAATAGGGGAAAAAATATAAATGCGCAGTGCAAAAAATTTTACAATCAAGATCCGGTTAAAATTTATGCCCAAAGTTAGGGCAATTAAATATATATATGCAAGTTATATTTGTTGTACAATCAAACCATAAATTAGTTTGAAAGTTGTATGCTTGTTCTGCGTGAATTTGTAATTAAATATATTTCATGAATGTTTTCGAATTATTTGCATTGGGCAAAGCTTTTTGATGTAGAAAAAATATTTTAATGCACTTTTATTTAAACAAAAAAGCTGCAATGATTGAAATTGAAGGTTTTTTTCTGTTAATTATTTCTTTAAGTTTGGAGCAATTGATTTCTTTTTTCTTTTTTTTCAAGAATATGAATGTTAATATATGATATTTTTTTTGTAATGTTTAAAACCAAAAGCAAGGGTCTTTCACAAATTAAGTTAGTACTAAATCAGGCACTTTAACTCTTCCTCTACGGCTCTTAATCTTACCACATCATAAATTTGAGAGTCCCCTTTTACGAATTGCATCACCTTTATTACAATTCACCCTCTAGTTACTATTGACCAACGTGCGGGCTCAAATATATTACATTGATAAATGATTTTTCTGCTTATTCAAAGTTATAATTCAAAAAAATCAATTGAATAAAAGCATAACTTTTTCAAATTACCCTTTTTTCCCCTTTTTTATTATTGTATTCTTTATTATTTATTTTATGAAATTTATTTCGTGACACATTTTGTAAAACAAAACGGGGCTTTGAATTATTTGTGTGTACAAAAAATAAATGTACAAGTCTATTCATTTTAATATTTCTAGTGACCCAGACTAACACAAGTATGTAAGTTAACAATATTTTTAACAGCTAACAATTGACAATAACTGGTTTCCGAAGCTCTTTAGAACATCCTTAACTAAGCAGCTTAGTCGATTATATGATGGAATATCAAATCTACATATTCTGAAATTTGAATGTTCACTGCTGATTCGAGGAATTCTGATTCTATATATGTGTAACACAATCGCGGTTTCATGCTGGCTTGTGTCATGAATCAAATTCACTTTCTGCACGGCGCTTCGATTCGTGCGTCATTGTAGTTAGACACACACACCCTTATACCTATATATAGGTATATTAGGTTCACCAGGGTAAACGTGTTCAATGTAATATTTGACTGTACCGCTTAGACAACTGGATTTGTAAATTCAGTTGCTTCAAACTCAATGTCAGAATGCAATACATTTTTTTTCAGTAAAAAATTTTTACAATAACAATTTATAATATTTACATTTTCATTTATTTTATTATTTCATGGAATATATTTTTAAATTTTTTTTGTCAAGCTTCATTAATATAATTTCAACTTTTTATCTATGTACATACATATTTTTCGTAATGAAACAATTTAAATAACTTAACATACATTAAAATTACTTTACTCAATTAATTCATTAAAATTAGCAAAATCAAATACCAGAATTGTAGTTAAAAAACAGGGGGGGGGGTTATACGGAAAATGTTTGTACAGAAGTGAGTTGATGATAATAAAAAGCTCAAAGATTATTCTTTGAGTGCATACAATTGAACAAGTAGCGCACATATTAAAAGGTAAGTGTGCACAGTCAAAAGGGAGCTTCAGAATTTAAACGCGCGCATTCAAATGTAGTTGATTTTTGCAGTCGTAGCAATGTACATTTGTTTTCACATCAAAGCGAGATAAACTGCTTGGACTCTTCTATTACGGTTTTGTAGAATGTCATTCCGGTTTGACGCTCCCAGTTTTCCCAGATGTAGACAAAACCGCATTCATTTAGCAGTATCTTCGAGCGTAGATACCGCGACCCAGCTTAAAGGATCGAAACTGAAAGCGAGAGACAAGCTGTACGCGCGTACAGGCAGCCAAACGCTTTGAAATGGTATTAACTGTTTTAATTAAAATATCAAATATGTTTTGTGCTCTCATATTAAATGTAATAATTTTGCTTACAGTGTTACAGTATTTTAGCTGGACAAAAGTGTGTAAAATTTTCATCAAATACAGAATGCAGAACAATTTGAATTTTAGTGTAAAAATGTTAAACTCTACCATGGGCATGCAGTATTCAAATATTCTTTACATTAAATTAAACTCAACTTAATGTAGCTTCATTTCAAAGGTCTAAACATTTTTAATCCCGGGATTACATTCATTTAACATTCAATTATTCATGGGCGTGTGAATGTTAAAATCGTAAATAAATGTTACTTCTTTCGTAAAAAGTAATTGATTAAACACAATTTTTGTTCACCAAGTACTATTAAATAATTTATATATTTTGTGAGTACATTTTCAAATGCGACTTTCAACTTTGATGTGCATAATCGAATTTGAAACGTTAATTGAAAGGAATTTTAAAAACCTTGTATCATTTTTCGAGAAAAAGTAATGTTTGGGTAATTTTTTTACTGAGTTATTTTGAAACAAAATTCAAAGTAAAAACATTTGAATTGACATCGTTTTTACAAAGAACATTTTTTTGTATAAAGTTATCATTTCAGTAAAGAAAGAAAAAAAATTAATCTTGCAGATACTTTTCACGTCAGGTTTTTATCATGTATTTTGAAGTAAGTCTGTCATAAAAATTTTAATAATTATATTCAGCAGCACTTTCGGTGTATTATTTTTTTAAACTTGATAAAATTTGTATAGATTACTAAAGAAACGCATACATGTGAATGCCGAGTTTATATACAGTAAAAATACACGAACAAACTGTGAATGTATCTACACACATAAGAAATTCTCGCCGTTTCAGAATGAGAAATCCACTTCTCGATTCCAACCCTAGCAAGTTCTTCGATTCAAAGTGCTTAATAGTGGCACTTAATGCGTATATACCGAGCTTGTAACTTTGACTATGCAATACTGTGCTAACAACTACCAATTGCATTTTAAGGAAAAAAAAGAAGAAAACAGAGAGAGTGAGAAAAAAAGAGAATCCTTAGTAATAGAAACTTTTGATTTCAGAGTGAATTCAACAGATATAATTGTCCAGTTTATCGCCCATTATTTCTACATAGAAGAAAAGAAAAACATTTACGGATCATAAATTAGTTTTGATTTTCTTCGAGCAAAAGAATCAATATGTATAATTCTAGCTAACACTTTTCTATCAATTATTTATAAATGAAGAAAAGTTAAAAAAAAAACAAACAAATTGCTTTGCAGGAAGTAACTTCTCTAAAATTGAAAATTCAAGAGACACGTTCCAGCGGAAAGATACAGAACAACTTTAATAATTTCTGTTGCAAATTATTAATTCCATGCATATGAGAAGAAAAAACATTTTTTTTTCTTTTCGTTGTTAATTATTTTTTTTTTATTTTAGCTCTTATAGTTTCTGATTTTGCCAGTTAATAAAAAATAATTAACTTTCCTACTTACAATTCCAAATGAAGATTTAAACTCGAATAAATTAGAAACAAAAGAAGAAAAACTTTTCTATATGTGTATAAGTTGATAAGCACTATTGAGTGTCTGCAGAAAGTGAAGCCCAACAAAAATTAGAAACTCGGCATTCATTCAATGAGTCTTTAACGTTTGCAAAAAAACAATCTCATTCCCGCAAAATAAACCAACTCTCGAATACTTCATCAAAAGTTTTGCTCTCTCCCGACGATCACCAGGCAAAGAAGCCCAGGAAAGAGCAAACTTCACCTTAAAATATTGTTGATCAACGGCGCGTATCTTAACGACGGAGTTGCCGGCGCGCCAGGTGCGATCGAATAATTGAATCAGCGGAACTTTTCGTAATCTTAAATTACCGTGGATGGGCGAAGAAAAAAAAGCTGAATTTTAATCGAGACACGTTAAAGATTGCTAAATATTTGTCGTGACGCCCCAAGAACGAAATCGCGGACAAAAAAATGTCGTAAACCCGTGTTTGCTGCGATGGCTTGGATAAGCTTTCACGGTTACAGGATTCGGGCTCGTAAATTTCGCAAGCGTCGAGGAAATAGATAGAGAGAGAGAGAGAGAGAAGAAACTAACGTAAGCTGCGCAGGAAGCCATTCGAAATGCTTTTTCCACTGTTCGAGCAGATCCAGAAACCCGTATTCATCGATCAATAACATTGTTAGAGCACCGAGCTCAGATAAAGCATCTTATGCTAACTTGATCTAATCTAACGTATGCTAGCTAACCAGCTCGACTTATTCGCTCTCGCAAAATTGACGTATTTTCACGACTAACCCTCCGCAGACGAGATTTGATTTAATCAAAGCCACGATCGTGGAGTTATAAATGTAATTTCATTTCATTTTTGTAAAATTGCGATAATACCTCTAATAACAGTGTAAGAATCTTTACAAAGCTGATTACATTTTAAATCTCTGGAATTTGAAAAGTAAACCGATAATATTGTACGATGAAAATTCGAAGTAACATTTTTGAAATTAGTAATGCATTATGAGAAGGATTTATTCTTTCAAGGGTACTGAAAAAAACCAATTACTTCATTAAAACATCTTTAAAAATGTTTTATGCCTTTAAGCAAAATAATGAGAAAGACTGAGAGACTAAATAGCGCTAAAAAGTTTTAGGTAAAATTTTCAAACGAGTACAGAAAAAGTTATGAATTGTTTAAATTTATCATTTTACATGTATTTTTATGAGATCTTTTGTCAGCTGGAATATTTTCAAGAAAAAATAATGGAAAGTGTCAAGAATGTATGAACAAAGACAGTTTAAACAAAAAAGAATAATTAAAACACGAACTTTAACCAACTTTCTAATTTCTTTACATTATTTTATAATAAATTTGATATTATGTTAGTAATAAGTGAACAAACGTGTGTTTCAAGTATTAAATGTCAAAAATTACATTAATTTGATAAAAGGACTTTTTTAATAAAAATTCATTCACTTTTTTTCTAGTTTTTTGCACATTTAAAAATTAAAGATGAAAGAAAAAACAATGTTGAAAAACATTCTAAAAATGTATTTTTCATTCATCATTAAAAAAGTGTCAACCATGTTAAAGTGTTTTTAAGAAGTAGGTGGGAGGGGGATCTAGTCTTAAAATCCAGTAGCAGAAGGAATAATGGGACTTAGATGAAATTTTAAATGGTTTTAAATCTTAAGAATACATTTCAATTTATATTAAAATGGGAACGGGGAAAGAGGGAAGGGGTTGGATTTTAAGGAGACGGGATTTTGGTATTTTTTGAAGAAACAAATCTATACATTTGTAGAGTATTATTTTTTACTTCAAAAACTCAAAATTAGATACTTTTATTTAATATACTCTAGGAGGAGATACAAGCGGGATATTGCTGAAAATATTCAGCAACCAAAAATAATTTTCTAGTTTTACTAACACCAAGTATTGAGTGCATAAATAAAATAAATTAATCAAAGAAAATTTTTGTAAACATTTTCATACTAAACAGTTATTTTTTATTTGAACTTGTATTTCTACATGTCTTTTCATCTAACTTCCCATAACAGTTTCTCTTTTTGTCGGCAGCCATATTGAAAATGGAGGCAAAGCGTTAAAATAGAAATAGACTATTTTCAAAAACAATCTATAGTGCAAACATTTGATAAAAGCCTTAATTTCGACCTTAAAAATTAATTTTCTTGTAAAGGGTTCAATCCAAACTAAAAATTTCTGTAATTAAATAGAAGAAAATTTTTTACATTTGTAACTTATATTCTTCACGCCTTGCATTTGGAGTACATATTTTATTTATAAAAATATATCCAGTATTTAATGTAACATTCCTACCACTTAAAATAAAAAGTGAACAAACTATCTCTCAATGATTTGAAGTACAATTTTTCAATTAAATTGTCGTCGACTTATTATTTTAAATTTCCTATAGTTACATTAAAATTGATGGCAAAAATAATCAATAATACTTTATTAAAAAACAAGCTCAAATAAGTCCTTTGCTAATAAAGTTGAATTAATCTGCAAAACAAAGTTGAATGTGAAATTAGGTTGAATTAGGAAAGTTGACATTAATTAAGCTTAAACGAAGCCATAGCTCATGTCAGGGGTTACGTTAGCTTAAGTTCAATCAGGATTTAACTCACATGATGTTGAGTTAGGTTATGTGCTAGCAAGTATAGATGGATTGAGAAAAAACCCCCGAGAAATGTGTCTGGAAATACTGCACGTGTGGATTCAGAAAAAAACCGAATTCATCGATCAGTAACATTGTTACAACGCGGAGCTCAGGATAAAGCGTCGACGCTTCTTTCCTTTATTTTCTTCACGGAATTCCAATCCAAATTCATAGACCACGTGGGAAATGTTGTCGGCTGGTGTTTGTATTAGCTCGCGAGCGACAGTCAAGCGGCAATTTGACGTGAACAGGGGAAGAGACAGCAAATTTCCAATATAGAGAAGTGTGACTGTTGCTTTTTTTTTTATTAAAACTCAAAATGAGGGTAATCTAAAAAAATGCAAACAAAGCAGTGCCGATAAAAAAAAGAACGCTCAAAGTTTAACGGCTGATTGTAGTTTAGATTTCGTAATTTATCGCAGAGAGTTTAATATGTTGGTTCCCCGTAAATTCTGGTTACAAACGTTTAATTTTAAAAAATTCGTTTGAAGTAAAATAAAATGTACTTTGAAAAGTTACGCTCGTTTTTCATGAAATGCAACGTATTTAGTTTAAGTTCAAACTTAAAATGTTAATAATATAAACGTCTGATGAACTTTTCAATTTTATGTTTTATTTTGTAAGAAAAAAAAAATTAATGACGCTCGGTGTAATGAGTGTAATTGCAGTTCAAACATTTCTGATAATTATATGAAAGACACTTTTTATCATTTTACAGAAGTAACTTCCCTCAAAGTCCAAGATTTTTTTCTTTGACAATCAAGTATGTAATTTGGAAAATTAATAAACAAACTTTCTGACTACTGATTAAGTTAAAATCATCTAACTATCAATCATGCAGTTTCTTAATGCAAATTTCGAATTTCGTTTTGCATTGATGTTTAACCTACTTTTGAGTATGTTATACTGCGTTTAGGATATGGTTTCTTCATTATTTCATGCTTAGAATAGGTTAACTCGTGCATGTATTTAAATTCATTAATATTCTGATGATTCAAATCAATTGTTTAGAAGCTGACGATTGCCAACCACTTGACTTGAATTTCAAAATGAAATACCGGCCTGAAGTAAAGAACCAAAATATTCTTCAGCATTTTTGTTTTTTAAATGTTTCTTTAACTATTATTTGTACTTTTTCATATTATTTCTAGTTAGTTTCCCATAAAAATTATGTAAGAAAATAAGTAGATAACTGCTTCATCCTATTATATGCAGATATTTTTCATCAGATCTTTTAGTTATCGGAATTTTAAATGAGATAATTAGATAACTGCACGGTGTTGGAATTTTTTTCCGGGCTAAATAAAAAAGTTTAAACAAGACTTCGCAGTTAAGTTTAATCGCTTGACTCAATAATCGATGGAATAATATGATCACCAGCTATTTCGATTCAGAATCGACATTGAAAATTCTCAACATTTATGCGCCTGCATAAAACTTAATCAGTTGAACAAAATTCTACTGTATTGTGAACTGTAAAATGAATTTCATAAAAAAAACGTCATCTATATGTACAAATTTCTGGAACTTTTAACTTACCTGTCCCTCGCATTTCACTTCAGTTTGTGGATTATTAAATTGAAGATTTTAGTTTTAATGGTTTGCACACCTTAAGTTATTATAGTTTTACACTTCGTAAGTATTTATACGTTTATAAGAATTATATTTTAAAAATATTTCAAAATCCCACGTCTAAATTATTATGTCTTTGGCATGTCCCTTTAGGTTATGCAGACACACTTTCTTTGTTAATTTATCAGAATTAAACTGCAATTAAAAATTAATAAACATTGCTTTTAACTTTATCAAATGCAATAAGCACAATTCAAATGATGCGCATTTAATATGTAAACTAAACAAATTATCAAAATCTGTCCCTGAGTTTTGACGTCAAAGACGTAATAAATATTGTATTTGAAAATATTTATATTTAAAAATACTTAAATACTTCTGGATGAACTGCTCAGTATCTCGATGTAATAAAATATATGTGCGTGCAATAAAATCTAATTATATATTGAAAACTACTTAAATCATTGAAAGACCGTTTCAAAATATTACGTCTTTGACCTTAGAACAGAAAAGCTGTCAAAAACGTAATATTTACCTATGTTTTTACAATTATATATTAATTTAAATTTACGCGCATATCATTTATCACTGTTCGAATATATATTTTCATTTTAAAGTAATAATAAATGATAATTATGATAAAACTAAGATGTGCTAAAACTTTTTTTTCAAAAATTTGGCAAGTTGAAAGTTAAAGGTTCTAATCGCTCATATAGATAAAAAAATTTATTATAAACACTCAGTTTATGATATAAAGAGAACTGCATTGTTTGCGAAAACATTTTCCGTGTTATGAGAACTATTATTTTGGCAGTATTGTACAGGGCGGTCCAACATTACGGATAAGTCTGCGATAGTAGACAATCCCGTAAATACTTTTACGACTACCACCAGTGTAAACTTGGAATTTCTGTTGTAGCCACGAGCTCGCTTTGAATATTAATTTTATCATTTTAATAATAGAGCTTTGTCCTTATTTAATGTTACTTATTAGGGACCAAAAGAAACAAAATTTATACATGTATTTAATATTCAAACAAAATTTTCGACTTTCAAAAAGAAAATATACATATATAAAACTGACATTATTTGCAGTTGGAAAAATGTGTTTTAAGAACACATTTTTTGTCACTTTATTTAAAATTATATTAATAAGTTATTTGATCAGATATAACGTACTTAAAACGATCTTAAATATATATAAAATATCTGAGGTAAAATAAATAATGTGAATATTTTTTGAAGAGACAAATACTAAATAAAAAAATCATTTAGCAGTATTAAAATAGTAGAATTTTCATGAAAAAATAATTCTTGCGAAAAAAATTTACTGATGAAAAATTTATAATACAATAAACAATTTCAATGTATCGAAAAATGTATATTATTTACTGAATACAATATTTTAAATAAATGTAGTGATTGAAAGAAAGTTAAATAAATGTATACAATAAATTAAAGGCAAATATTGTTCATAAATTAATTTCCAGTCCAAATTGCTCTTTTGCAGTTCAAACGGTTGTATTATTGAAACAAATGTAGTTCATTTTAATGTTTCATTATTTACTATATCTGTTTTTATCAACATTCATTAACCTGGCTAAGCTACAATCTATTTCTAATAAAAGTTAATAATTCATTTGAAAGTAAATAATTGATATAAAAAATAACCGATTTATACAAGGCATAACTAAATAACAACTTAACAAACAATTTCATAATAACAATCTTATTAATCAATTATTGTTGTTCAAAATATCAACATTCAACTTTTTTACGAGACATTATTTTTCTCAATCAAAAGCTTTCGATCTGGCAAAATCTGTTTAATTCAGAGCGGACATAAAGTGCATCGGATAATTAATTTTTCCAGCAAAGGAGATTTAGCAGCAAAAATTTACGACGTTTTATGCGAATCCGCACGCTTAATATAGTCGACTATTTAATAACCGTTTTCTTAAAGTAGTTTGCTCTCGCTAAAGTGTTTCTCAATGCTTTTCGCAGACGTCAAATCAAGATGTCTGGGAACGCCACGTAACTTGGCCGCAGTTTTCAAATAAAGTCCCTGTACGTAACTGATACCGCAATAATAATATTTAGTGGGGTAATAATAACACCTCTTGATGTCGCTGTAACGACCACTTATGTAAATTAATGAAAAGCAAAAGCTATCTACCAGCCGCTGGTCCAGCTGGTCCCAGCGGCGGGATGAAAAGTCGCGCCGTAACACGTTCACAAAATAACCGGATTTGCAAGAAAGATATTTATAGCATATTATGTGTCGTTTCATTGCGATGCCGTTATTCCAGTGAACATTAAAGCCCGCACTTTTCGTCGTTTTCGTCGTTATCCCGGTATTCTTCTTACACGACTAACGTCGTCTGCGAGAAATATAACACGTAGAAAATTGCACGCGAGCGAGTCTCGTGGGACGCGTCGTGCAACTTGTACTGTCGCATTTGTGAAACGTAGGTAATATACCCAAAACTTTTGCTCGAGAAACAAAACGACGTGGGTGCGCTTACCTAGAATAAAAAGTGCCCGCTAAATCTTCTTTGAAATATAAACTAAAAGAAAATCTTTCATTTGTGCTGTCTAAATGAGACATTATCCAAATCAAGTGCCTTGTTTATTATTAAGAGAGTGGATTTGTGGAATAAATTTATTGCTTAAAGGGAAAAAAATGTAAGCAAGTTCTGCAGTAAATTGTACTGTATTAATATTTTTATACAAAGATATAAATTTAAAAGGTTAGAAGAATGTATTTTTTTAGTTCCATTTTCTTTCTGTTTTTTTTTAGTTTTAGAGAAAATTGGCACGCAGGACTTTCATTAATCTTCATGTCTTTTAAACTTTGAGGGAAAAGACGGATACTTTTTTGGTGCCTTAAAAGATCTGCTGGACATCAAATTTGGAAAAAAAAAAAAATTGAAACTTATTTCATTTTCAAACTGATATTCTATCCAGGAAAAAGTTGTTCGTTCTAAATTACTTGAACTCAAAATAAACCATGTAAACTAAAAGACAGCTTTATTTATTTGAACAAATATTTTATAATATAATTATAATTAATTGCAAAAATATTGGAATTGCGGCAAATGTAGAAAAAAGTTTTAATTTAATTAATTAAGTGATTTCTATTTGTTTTTACAAAACAATGATATAATTGACAGTTTTTATCAAACTAACTAGGTTAGAGTTGTAAACATATGTTTTATAAATTAATGTGTATTTTAGTTTGATACTAATTTTCGTTATCTGTTTTGCATTGATTTCATCTTTCTTGGCAGAATACGATTCAAAGTCAATTCAAATAGAGAATATAAATTTCATTTTTATCAAAGTATTCAGATCATCCAAATTTCATCCAAAATTTATATTCTAAGTTAATCATATATATGCCTATTAGATCAAAATTATTTCGAAATTTTGAAGTTTGTTAAAAAACAACATTTTAGTTATATTGAAATTGTTTTCGCTTACAGATTTCTTTATTATTAACGACGTGAGTAAATAAATAAATAAAAGTTATTGTCATTTCTATTCACATTCGAATCATTTAATTTACACTCAGACAAAAAATCGGTAACCTTTACTATAAAATTTTAGTTGGTTTTTTGGTCAATTTATCTCTAACTGAGTAAAGTCAACTCAGCAATGTAGTAAACTTAACAATACGTTACAGTTATTGTATTTGAAGATTATAGAAGCGAAATTTTTATTCGATACGTAATTATATAGATGTTAAATCGAACAATAAAAATATTATTCTATTTAATGAATAAATTTTCAGTATATTAAAATTTATCAGTTATTATAATTTATGATTTTAAATCCATTACAAAGAATGATTGATATCTAATTTTAATTTATCACTTTAGTGAACAATTTTACGAAGTTTTTCAACTGTTTTGATTTAGACAAATCATTTTTTCAGTTAGTTCTACTACATAAATTGAGTTGACCATAAAACTGATTATAAAATATAGTTAACGTGAATATAGTCACGTTAACCGATATTCTAGTTCTAATTACTATATTTTCACTTGTATTAACTATAAATGCTTCAACCATGAACATACAGTTAATTTAACAACGCGATTTTTTCTGAGTGTATTATGAAAACCTACCAATATTACTAATTTTTGGTGTAATAGAAAAAAAAGTATTTCTTCACTTAAAGCTATAAAATAACTCTTAAAAAATTATTAATGAACATTAAGAAACAAAAAAAAATAATCAATGAAACATAATTCAATTTCAGCCAATTAAACCTTTTTTGTAAATGAAGTATATTTTCCTTGCAGTAGCAAGTGAAATTTTTTTAAAAATTCAGCAAAAGAAAATGTAAGTTTGACGTCATTCAAAATTAAGTTTAATGATTAATGTTCTCTTGTGTAACATTTACAAACCAGCGGGACGTCTACTAAATTGACGACCGTCTACATTTGAAGCTACGTTGCCCGTAATGTTCTGCTCTGTCAGTTGGTGTGCACTTGGTGAGTAGTAATACTCTATTTAGTTCGCCATTGTACAGTGCACGAGTTGTAACATCCGTTACCCGCAATTTGTTACGCGGACAAAAATGGTCCCAGCCCTTTTATCGTCGTCTGAATATAAATGAAAGGACTCCAATCTTTTTTCAAAGATAATAATTGCTCTTTATATGCTGCTCGCAGTTTCAATCTATTTAATTACCAAATGTTATATATGCAAAGCTTTTTCTTTTCAAGTGATCATAGTCAATGAATAGGTCAAGCTAATTATTTTTTAAAAAATATCTACATTTCATCATCTAAAAATGATACATTCACTGAAAAAAAGAGTTATTTAGTTCGCGAAAGCTACTTCATCAGAAAAAAATATACATACAAATTATGATTTAGGACAAATGATAGACGTCAAAGTATTGACAATCTAGAAACAAACACTTTCTTCCGAATTTCTTTCCAATCCTCGGAAAAATTAACATCTGAATAAAGAAAAGTCTTTTTATATTAAAGCAAAATATTCTTTTCAAATATTTAACAAAAGAATTCAGCATCGGCTAAGACAGAAAATCTGTTTTCATCTCATCTTGTTTTCTCATACCAAAAATTGTTATCATGTCGAATAATTTTAAACAATGTTCATGATATTATTGTATTAAATAACTCAACGTGAAGTTTTCAAGAATTTTGTTTAAATCATTATATTCGAATGAAACAGAACAGAATAATATTCAACAATAAATGTTGTACTTCAGTATAAAGTTACTTTGGCATTATTTGAGCTTACTTTAAAATTATGAACATGATTTTTATAGTGAAACAAAAGAAATATTGTTTTCCCAAGATCAATAAATAGTTCATTCGACAAAAAAATATATATTAGCAGTTCTAGATTTGATGCCATAAATATGTTGCTTTTTTAACTTTGTTTTTTTCCAGCTTTACTGGATAACACAATTTATTCAGTATCTTTTAAAATTATAAAACAATAAATTATTTTCAAATAAAACACAGAATTTAAAAAAACCAAACCAAGCATACATTTTTTATTGCATTTATAAATAAAATCTTCATTTGTAAAGTTTATTTTATTTTATTTTGTTAAAAGTACATTTTCAGGTTATCATTACACTGATAATGTAAAAGATTATTTTAAAAACATTACAGTAGTCAGCTATATTTAAGCTGAACTAATTTCAAATATTCTAAATAACAATAATGTACAATATTAGTAAGAACGTGACGCAACAAGATTGTCTAATTTGATTAACCGTTTAGTATTCTCAGTAGTCCAACTTTTCACTACAACAATTTAATGCCATTGTTTACGTATATCTTTTAATCACTGTTTTGCTTACACACATTATGTTACACAAATCATACGACAGACTCAAATCGCGGATTTAAGATATGTCTCCGATGAAACCGCTTTTCTTACAAATAAGCTAAAATTACACAAAAAGGTTCCTGACAATAAAACAATAATGCATGATTTTTTTCAGATTTTTAATCGGTTCACTATTTTTATAAATCCCGATTGTAAATCCAGTTTTACACATATAGAAAGAGCGCACTCGTTTTTCGTCAGTATTATTTTATATCTCGGCGCTATTCTAACCTGTGCGCCAATATAGAAAAATTGAAACTTTAATTTGGATTTTCTCAAAAAGTATGTGGATAAAAAATACGGAAAATATCGTGTATGACTATTTAAACTTGAACAACGTTTTGTTCAAATATTAAGTAACTCGTAAGAAAACTGTTTCATCAGAGACATACCTTAATTAGACAAGTTCATTTCTAAAGAAGCACGTAGTCACATAAACTTCCTCTATCTTTTTAGTTTATCCTCAGAACAAAAGTTATCTTAAATGTTATCACTTTAACATTTGTTCATGGCGGTAAAACTTTTGAGACACTGTAACTATTTTCAAAATTATAAAAACATGTCTATAATATGTTTATGCTCAATATTGATAATTTAACTTACAATTCAAACATTGAATATAATCAAAAATTAAAATCAATACTCTTTTACAGAATTTATTAACTTAACTGGTCACTCATTCGGACATTAGTAAAATCTTGTTAAAGGGAGAAACGGGTTAAAATAGGGGTGTACGCCCCCCGGAGTTCAAATTTTTTCTACCACATATACCTTTTCAATGTATGTTATTTATGAGATTTATACTCTTTTTTGGTCTTTACTTCATAAGTCACAAAGAAAAAAATGATTTTATGGCATTAATAATATTTTTTTTATTCTAATTCAATCGTTTGAATGAATAATGTTAATAATGAATGTACACTATTTTTCGAACATAATTAAGGTTCTCTATATTTTTTATTTCAACGTGTTTTGAACGTGTAGATACAAAAAAATGTGAAAAAATCTCTTTTTTTTAATAAAAAACAATATTTTGTTCAGCGGGATAAAAATTTCGACTAATTTGAAAAAAATATTCAAGATTATATTTAAAATAAATGATAATTTCAATCTATTATTTTTATAATTAATTTTATTAGATACAATAAAAAACATTTTAATAAGCAATTTCAAAACAAAAAAATATTTGAATTGATGTTTTTATACAAATATTAAGTTGATGTTGTGAAAAGGCTATTTTTATTGACTGAATCAAAATAGGTTAAGGCTTGACGAATTTTTTTAAACTTATCATTTAGTTTAATTAAAAAATCACTTATTTAAATTAAATTCTGGTTAGATAATCGTAATTATTAAAAAAAATTTATTTTGTTTTATTGACGTGTACTATTTAATCTGAAATTGCTGTGGAATCTCTATAAAAAACATGAGCCAGATTATTCTAACACAACGGAATCGTAAGAGAAAACCATTTCTTTTTAATCTTATGGAAAATGATATATTTTTATGCAAAATGCGGCCTCCTGTTTTTTATTATTTTAGCTTTTTCAACAAGTTAATAACTTATTAACTTTTATAATATAAGTACCATGCATGCATCTATTCAATTGTGGTATTCAAATATCATGTTATGTATCGTAAAACAGATACGAAAACGTATAACTTGTTTCTTTATCAAACTCGAAATAAATTTTTTTCCGTAATTGATATAACATTTTTTGCTATTGATGCGTTTTTCACAGCACTATGTTTTTGTGTTTTGTTTTTTTGTTTTTTTTTTTTATTCAGAATATCAAATTTATTTTTCAATGCAGATTTGTATACATTTATTCACTGAGAACAAGATTATATATAGAAAATTAATTCTTTTTAACAATTTATGAGTTTAGCCAAAAATAAAATAAAATTAAATAAAAAATTCATGAACAGCCGTCAAATTGACGGTTTCAACTTTTTTAGGTAGAATAGTAGATTACGTACCAAGGCGAGCGAAGCGAGCCCCACGGCTTCGGTTCAGGCTTGGTACGTATATGTTTTTTTTGTCGAAAGTGCACTGAAGCGCCGCCATTTTAACCTGTATTTTGGGGTTAAAACAAACTCATTGCAGACCTTCTGGTCTGCAATAAATTTGTTCTAGCCTCGAAATGAGGGTCAAAATGGCGCCGTTTCAGTGCACGTGACAAAAAGTTAATTTTTTAATGATAAAATGAGACATTTTTATTTTAAAATTTACAGAAATGACAAACCTAATAAAATCAAAAGCCGTCAACCATTCTAGTGCTAAACATAATTAAAATAAAAGAAATAATTTAAAACGAAAGTAATACAAACAATTTGACAAACAGATAGCATTTTTTATAAGAAATTGAATTGATTGGTTTGTCCACGCAAACGTTGAATAAGTGTCCTGCGAAACGATAACTATTATACACCACGTTCATTTGCAAACACATTTGGATCACGATGGACACTTCAAAGTAGACAGTTCGACACTCGTGTGCATGACCCTTGTGCAAACAAGCGGTTGATACATATGTCGAATCACATAGACATTGGTCTCAGCGCAACAGCAGACAGACATATGAATAAGCGGCCGCAAAGCCGCGCTACGTGATTTAAATGTAATATTGAATAATGTCGTAAACCAAGGCTGTATTGCTCAGTTTCCTCGAGCAAATGTTAAATGTGGGTGAAAAGACGCTTTTAGCTTAAAAAAAGTAACACAGTGGAAGCAAAACAGCCAATAAAATTTTATTCGATTATTTTGACCAAGGAAAAATCATTTTTGCGATAAAAAATCTTCAAAAGAAAAAATAAAAAAATGAATTTTTTGAGTTTGTTAATGCGATTCAATTTTTTTTAAATTTACTTTATTGCTAATTTAAGAGCAGTTTCGACATATTATAATTTACTCGTACTATTATTTTTGTCTCGGTTCCAACAAATAAAGCTATAGATACCAACTGTAGTTGAACACGAGAAAAAATAAATTGGTCTGTCAATGAACTGTTTATTTGAAAACCTAAAATAAAGTTCCCACAAATTTTCATTTTATATCAAAAATATCGTTTAATACGAAAAAAAATAGGTGAACAATTTTCTTTAAATCAACATAAAAGTTCAAGAAAAATAAACTGAAACCAAATTTTAAAAGGTTTTTAAAAATAAAAAGATTATCTAAGACAATATATATTGTTACAAAATGTTTTATACATTTGAGGCAATACAATAGCTATTTTTCTTTTCTGCAAATATCAGCCTTTGTGCAGACTTCTTTTTCTAAATATATAGTTCCAAGGTATCTGTAGCACCAAAATCGTAAGAAATCAAAAGATTTGAATCAGTTTTTTCTTCTTGATTTATTTCAACTTAAATCTTGATTTGAAGGGTACAAATAAAGTAAGTGACTAACACAGTTTGCAGAGCATGTATGACTCACAATGATTTAAATGACGACATCAGCATTATTTATTTGATAATACAAAAGGTAATCCTAAGACAATGCCTACAATTAATGTCACTACCATTTCATAGTCAGTTCTGAGTTAACCTTAATCAAGGAGAATTGTGTTATGATAATAGAATGTTACTCCTAGAACTTCTGGCCTAAAAAACTCGACTTCTTTGAAGCAACAAACACGCCTTAATCTTATTCTTTTTTAAACATGCAAACGTATACTTTTTACATTTATTTTTGTTTTTACAATTGTTTATTAAAAAAATTAAAATCCATAAATTAAAATATCTAAATTATTTTTAAAAAAAGTTCGCGACTCACATTTCACTGAAATTGAACCATAATTTTCGAGGGCTTTCTTGTTGTTAACAGAAAACTATAAAAACAAAAAGTAAAAAAACTATAAATATGAAAGTCAATTTCACTTGACATAAGAATGACATAATATTTTTTCTTCCAAAATTTCGAAAAAAATTTAAGATTTAAATTTTCTTCTCTCTTGAAAGTATTTCTTTTTCATTTTCTAGAAAACAAGAATGATAATCAATAACATTATACGAGTTCTTGCTAATGACAATTTAGATGAAATGCGCACATTGATATTCCAATAAAATATGTACGATTGCATTTAAGCTTTCCGATTGCGTCAGTTGCACATGTCGTAGGAAAATGTGCGAGTGCAATCAAAATGTCAACCGAAAGCTGACTTTACGTTCAGTAGAATCGAAAGCGTAATACCGTAACATCAAAGTATCGTTCGTACTTTTGAAGTTTAGGTGAAAAATAAAGAAAAAAAGTGGAAAATATTTCGGGCAATTCTAAGATTGGTACTGGTCAACACATCGTTTTTTTGGAGAGATGGTCAAAATAGAAAAAAATTATTAATACAAATTAAAAACAAGAAGTTGTAATATTATTTAGTTTTATTATTTATTTAAGATGAAATCACATTAAAACTTTGAAACTAAAAAATGTTGTTAAACTTTTAATTTTAAATTTAATAAGACTTTTTATTGCGGAGCTGCGAAATAATTATTTTAATATTATAAGAATTATTTGAAAGTTAAACATGAACATTTTATGAAATTTTAGAATGTTAATTTATTCAATTTTAATTATGCAATTTAACAGAAAAAATTGGTTAGACCCAAATAAGCATTTTTCTTTTATTTGAAACCAAAAGAAAAGTTATTTTTCAATGAATGAAATGAAAATAATTGCCGAAGAATGTAAATCTGGTGATAATCAAATTAAAAAGCTCAGAGTTTGAATAATAAGAATATGGACTTTCTATTTCGAAAATAAATTAAGTTTATAAAGTTTCTAGACTGTGTTAAATGATAATCACACGTAGCAAAGTTTAAAATTAAATTCAAGTAAATCATCTGAACAAGACATGATATAAAGTTTTAGTTCTTATGAAACATCAATTGTTTAATTTTTAAATTTAAAACTTGTTTGCATTTTCTAACAAATTATACAGTAATTTATATTAATATTACATCAAGTAGTGTATGCTACTTGTTACTATTACAATAAAAAATTAAGAAGAGCGATTCGAAAATTTTGCAATTAATTTCGTTATTCTAAGACGTCCAAGAGGCCAATTATTTTATTCATAAGATTTGTATAGCAAATTAAACTAATGAAATAATAAATAAGCATACTTAATTAATATCTAAATAACAATCTATATTTATCCGAGGAAATATTCCATTCTTCAGTTAATGAAATGACGAAGTATTTCGGTGTACGTTAATTAGTTAAAATCATTTGCATTTCTCTTCTTTGTAAATATACATTCATTGAGGATGAACGTTATACAACAAGCATTGGTGCAAATTTCATAAAAAAATATATCACTTAAAATTCCAATCTTATTATTTATGCATTTCATTGCAACGAGTCAGCAAAAGGTTCTTATATTTATGAAAAGGTAATTAAAATATTCTAAAGCTGCTGTACATGTTTTGATCGTAGATTTTGTTCCAAAACAGAACTGAAGATCTCAAATATAATAGGATTTTATTGAAACATTCTTAATTAAGTTCATAGAAATTTATTTTTTTATTATTATTCTTCGCTTTCTATATGTAATAGACTTTGTAAACAATTCTTAGAAGTTAAGTAGCTTGACAATTCAAGTTGAAATGTTATTTAAAAAAAAACAAACTTGATTTTAAGGTATTTTAAAATATTATTAAGTCTCAAAATCTGTTATGAATAATTTCAATTATTAATATGTAAATAATGAATATACTTTTTAAACGTTTCTTTACTGTTAAAAGCTTAATTGAATATGAACAAAATGTGTCCCTCGAGCCCGCGAGATATTTATTTCAATTGAATTTGCTTCAAAGTGTGTCAATTGAATTTTCACGTGAACGCGAATATTTGATGCGAGTCTTTATCGTCATTTAATAAAACTGGCGACACATTCCTGCCTCGTAAAGGTCGTTTTTAGAAAAACAGTGTCATGCGAATAACAAAAATGGAAAAAATACGATTTGCGAAGAAAATTGTCACATTTTCAATTGCACAAACCAAACGTCTTAATATTGTTTCCAACAGTACGCGAAATATTTATTCAATACCATAACTCCGAAGCATGTAACATATTTTTTTTATGAAATTTATGTAAATCCATAACGACAGTTTCTCAACAAATTTGAATTTTTTCACATGTCTAATCATAAAAAATTTACAATCCATAAGTTTGATAAAATATAAATAAATAAAAAAATCAAACTACTTTGTTAGCTGCAATAAATATCTCGTTATTAAGTAATCCAATTGTGCTAAATAAACGATGCAATTCTAATGATGAACTGTTAAATGAGAATGCACATATGTTTTTCACAAAGGCATTTAATAAAGTGTAGTAATTACTTTTTCAGAACACTCTGTTAGAATTTGATCTTCTAAATCCTACTATTAAATAATGTTGAAAATAAAAATTAAAATATAAGAAAGAACAAAAAAAGAACAAATACATTTAATTGCAAATAATTTGCATTAATAATTTTAATTAGCCGTTCAATATTAAAAGCGGATCAAAAAATTTCAATATTGTCCCAAATATTGAAACTAAGCGTGCAAGTGCCACGGCGTCACGTACTATTTTGTAAATTTATCCGCGCTCCAAAAGACGACGAGTTTTTCATAACTTTCTTCCGTCGTCAACGAGAAGCGTATCGGGTTGTACATTACGAGTTCCGCGGACCAAGAGCTGAATTTAATTTCAGCTCCTTCGTCGCGACACAATTCGGGTCGTATCGTCGTGTAAAAAGCATACTTTTTTTCAATAAGCTCTCGATGTGTTTTGGCACTAGATCTTGCACTGCATCACTAATCCACCAGCAAAGATAATGCGGGTCTTTTTTTTGCATCGGCCAATGGAGTCAACTGAACGGTGCACAAATAATAGCCTTTGCGTGTACTCGCATTTACAGTTTTTTTTTCTTAAAAATGGCACACTTCCAGAGGCCAGAAAAATGGACACTAGTGCACATTTCATGTCGCATTTTAACGTTTATGAAATTTCTTTTTGATTGTCCTAAACATGTAGTTCTTGCTCAAAATGTAATACGACTTTTTTGCGCGATTTTGGCAATCATTCTTTTTTTCATCGCAGGCACGCGTGTAATTTTTGTTCGGAATTTTTTTATTTAAGAACTTTTGTTACTAAATGTGAGAAGAAAAAGTGTGTAATGAGCATATACATTATAACTTATAATTTTATTCGTGCACGTATTAACAAATACACATTTAACGGCTTTATTATAGCTGTTTTCAGGTCGAAGCATCATGCACCCTTATGCATAAAAAGAAAAACAGAAGTGAAATATCAGCACTAGAAAGAATATAATTGCAGGAAAACTAATTAAAATAACATGCAGTTTAGCTTCAATTAGAATATTCAAATGATTTATGTAGAATTATAGAATGCTACTTAATTATGCATTTTTTCAATTTATTACCCAGTTACTCCAAATATCTTTGTAATGAATTCTGTATTAAAATATTTTCTCTCAATATTCATATAAATAAAAATTCATAGACAGACATTTTTAATTCAAATTATCCATAAAGAGATATTTTTAATACTATTACTGAATGTGCAAAAAATAATTTAATATAAATTTATTATTCGTGAAGTAATAAAATTATAATAAAAATAACATAAAAAGTCCACTTGTAGCATAAAGTATAAAAAAATCTAATTTTCAGAGTAAGCATATTTTTCGTAATTCATGTTTAATGTAAAATTGTTCAATCGTAAACATAAATGCATTATTATATTTGATATTTTGTGCAAAATTTAATTATAAATAAATGGAATATTTGGACACATAATTTGATTGATACATACAATAATAAATTATATATACTTTATAAAATTGTGAGTCTCGTCGAATCAATGTAGCATTATTAGTAATCTGAACTGATTTCTGATAGTATGAAATTGTGTTAAATTTAGCCATGTATTCTCGAAATGACACGTGTCAGAATTTCATTAAACTATTCACTGTAATTGCCTATCAGATATATACAGCGATTTTCGTTATCATACATTAAATTATATTGAGGTAGCAAAGAAAGAAACTTATTCATTGCAAATGTATTTCAACGACTTCTATTAATGGTAGATCATCAATTTCCGATCACGAATTTTCAATTGCATATAGGAGTAATGGGTTTTTTTTCTTGATGTCAAATCTATTAGAATTTAAGTGAATCTTGTTTAGTATGTTGACTGACATGTCGTGGGAATTCAGGTAACACTTTAAGTTTCTCCCGGGATGTTACCTTTATATGTTCTAACACTTGCTTATGAATAATCTGAATAAGATGGTCAACTATGATTATACTACATATAATGTTTAATAATTAAAAAATCATCTTGTAAAGAAAACTTACACTGAGTAGTTAATAAATAATAAAGTCATATAATGAAGGAAAAAACATAAAAGACAGGAACACAATTATTTTTTAGTTTTGACAATAAAATGGTGGAAATATCGAAAAGTAAACTTTTTCATAATAAAAAAGTATACGATAAATTATCCAAGTAGAGCTTATATTTCATTCAATTAAACCCTTATGAATTTGTAGGTCTTATTGAAAAAAAGAAATAACATCAAAATTTCTCAAAAAAAACATTAAGAACGATGTGAAAAACTCTTACCATAAATCCGGAAATTGTATTTCACGCCTCTTCTTCGAGATCAATTTGTAGTCCCCTCCCCATGCATCCTCCAATCACACGTTTTAAAGATAAACGCAAAGCGAACAGCGCCCCCATCGTTATCCTGGCGTTGAGCGGTCGCCATATTTTCATTCCTTTTTTTTCCACAAGTTACATGTGAACAATTTTTGTAAAGCATTGTGTCGAAAAAATTGTCCAGTAATGCCTTTAAAACACAAGAAATCATCGAAAAAGCGGTAAGAGAAAGAGAAAAAGGCGTTGGTGAAAGAGATGGTTTCACAGGTGCAGAACCACCTGTGTTCATCCAAAAAGAATTCACGCAAAAGGAAATGAAGTTCATTGGAGTCATCTTCGTCTTCGAGCGTCACGTTGTTAGGGTTTATCAGCGAAGCAGCTCGTCTGTTAGCAGACCTTCAACAAGACGAATCTATGATTCGTCGCAGTCTGGTGATGACTAACGTGAATGCCGCTGCCAAGAAAACACTCTCGGCAACAGAAGTGGACGAGTTTTTATTTGGTAAAGATTTTCCTGACAAACTTAAAACAGCCAAATCATTAGAGGGTCCAATAAAGCTCTTAAAACCAGCAGCTAAGACTCCTACCAACAAGCCGTCTACTTCAAAAAACGGGAAAACCCCGCGCAAACGTTTGACGTACAAGCAGACATCACAAAGCGGGAAGATTTATCATCAGAATAGTTCGAGGAAGGATCATCAATTGCCACCAAAGAAACATCAAGATTATTCTCGCTCTTACAAAAGCCGGCATTAAATTCACCAGCCGAGGGCTCTGCTTCAGATGAGGAATCGTCGGAAGATCCTGTAAGTGTAGCAGGGCGTTTAAGATATTTTTTAAATAATTGAAAGTTCTTGACTTCGAACTCCATGGTTTTATCATGAGTTAAGTTTCAATGGTCATCCCAAGAAAAAAATTAAATTCAATCCTTAATTGATTCCTTAATTAAAAAAGAAGCAATCAGTCGATGCTGTCCAGTAAATGGGCAGCTTATTTCCAAGATTTTTATAGTCTCAAAATCTTCGAGTGGATTTAGGTTTATTTTAAATTTGAAAAATTTAAACGAGTTTGTTTCAAACGAGTATTTTGAATTAGAGGACTATAAAGTAGTGATTCGGATGTTGATTAAAAACTGTTATCTTTCGACAATAGATTTGACAGATGCGAAGTATTTAACTCCAATCAAAGAATCAGATAGAACTTATCTGCGATTTTATTTTAACGGAATTTTGCATGAGTTTGATTGTTTCCCCTTTGGTTTGAGTTCAGCTCCACGTCTTCACGAAGATATTGAAGCCGTTATTTTTACATTTAAGAAATCAAGGGTTCAAATCTGTGGTTTATTTGGATGATATTTTGCTATTGGGCGAGTCCTTTGAACAATGTTGAGAAAATGTCGCTCGAACTTTAGAATGATTGAAGTTTCTCGGATTTCTTATCAACGAACAAAAGAGCCAAATAAGACCTCAAAAGATCGCAAAATATTTAGGTTTTCTTTACAACTCTATAGACATGTCGGTAGCGTTTCCATTAGACAAAGCTTAAAAATTAGAGTTGCAGATCAAGGAAATAAGAAAATCGAAACGGTGTTCTATTAGGTTCATTGCCAAGTTTATTGGTTGTTTGGCATCAGCCTGTCCAGCTATACCTTATGGATGGCTTTATACCAAGCAATTAGAGAGAAAGAAATTTTTAGCGTTACAGAAGAGCCGAGGTGATTTTGATTTTTTGATGCAGATCCAACGTTTTCTTTAAGAGGATCTTAAATTACTTGGTGGGAGAATAATGTCTCGTCGTGTAAAAATCCTATAAGAGATTTTTTCGTTAGGTTGGAGATTTTTTCGGATGCATCTCTACTTTAGGTCGTTCTCCACATGGGTTTTGGAACATAGAAGATTTGTCTCACGATATAAACTATTTGGAACTGTACGCAGCTTTTTACGGTTTCAAATGTTTCGCTCAGGATCTTCGTAGTCAGATTCTATTAAGAATCGACAACACTGCTATCTCCTATGTCAATAGGATGGGTAGTATCCAATTTGTTCAATTGAGCAAGGTGGCGAGAGAAATCTGGAAATGGTGCCAATAACGCAACATCTAGATTTTTACTTCCTACATTTCGTTAAAAAAAGAACAAATGCAGAAACCGATCTGGAATCACGAAGAGTAAAATCTCAGACGGAATTCGAACTCTCAGCAGAATCTTTTGAGAAAACTTTCGTATCGTTAAGTCGTTCTGAAATCGACTTGTTCGCAAGTAGCACAAATACCAAATGCAAGGAACACGTTTCGTGGTTCCCAGATTCGGACGCTATTACCGTTGACGCATTCACAATTTCATGATCAAGTTACTTTTTTACGTTTTCCTGCCTTTTTCTATCATTCTGTGCGTTTTGCAGAAGATTAGATATGAAAAAGCGAAAAAGATTGGTGTTGTACCTTATTGGCCGGCACAACCGTGGTACCTTGATTTCAAAAATCTTTTTTGTTCAGATCCATTTTTTTTGAAACCGAGTAAAGATCTCTTATTTTCTTTTAACAGGGAACCACATCTGCTCTAAAAAGAGCTTACCCTGGTGGCAGGAATTTGCTATTATCAAGACAAGAGCTGAGAAACATATAGCCTAGATCAGCGAAAGTTATACTAGCGTCAATAAAAAGCAGTTCTTTCAGACAATACGAAGTTGTTTGGAGGAAATGGTGGAATTACTGCCGAGAAAATAAGTTAGATGTTTTTTTCGATTCTGTTTTAAATATTTTAGGTTTTTTAACTTTTTTGTTTGATAACGGAGCAGCGTATAGCTCGTTAAACTCAGCTAAATCAGCTATATGTGTGTTGTTAGTGCCGCATATTACCGAAAATGCGGAAATTCAACGTTTCTTGAGAGGTTGTGTCAACAACTACAAATTGATCTCGAAGAAAAGGCGCGAAATTCAATTATTTGATTAAACGAACGTACCTAAATAAAGTTCTATCATATTTGTATGAGCACTCCTTCAAGGTGACTAATTCAGGCCCCCTTTTTGTATTTATTAAAAACAAAGAGATTCTATCTATTTTTTGGTAACCCTTTCATTCATATCAGAATGCCCAAAATGTTAGTTCCGGCTACTTTAAAATCATGAAAATATGGCGGCCGCACAACGCCAGGATAGCGATGGGGGCGCTGTTTGCATTACGTTTATCTTTAAAAACGTGTGATTGGAGGATGCATGGGGAGGAGACTACAAATTGATCATCTTGAAGAGGCGCTCATACGATTATGATAGAACTTCACTTAAGTAAATTCGTTTAATCAATCAATTTCTTTATAAATAACTCTGAAGGAAACCAGTTTTTTAAGATTTTTTACAGAAATTTTAAAGACATTTTTCGGATTATATGAAGTTTTCATATCATTTTTCAATGTTTTTCAGAGATTCTCAAGGTTTTTTTGACAAGGGAATGTAAAAATCATAAAACAGAAAAAATCAATTTGTAGAGATTTTTTTTATATAAAGTATCTCGTAAAAAACATGTAGATAAAGATCACATTAATTTTCAACTAACTATGATTCGATTTACCGGTTTTTTACAAATACCCCTTGTAAAACAAAAAATATATCGACGATTATGGAAAATATATTACCAATATAATTTGAATATACTTTTAACGAAAAAATATAATTCAAATAACAATCTGAATTCATTTTCGACCATAAAAAATTCCAAAAAGAATTTCATTCAAAATTCTTGTCAGTCATTATAATTCCTAACAACGTTTCGATGTCAAATAGACATCTTTAATAAGTCTATAAATATAGATTATACATACTGTAGTACAAGTTGAAATGTGATTACATATGTTATCTAATATTATTATAAAACTCTTACGTTGGTCTTCTTGCGAATTGTATTTATCCCTGGCGTTATGATTTACACCGAAATCCCACCGTGTGAACGGGACAAATTTCCACAATTACACGAAAATAGTATCAAATATTTCAGTATCAGAATAAGCAGATGTATGTCATGAAATTTTATTTTTATAAAACAGATTATTTTAATATTGTGTTTGCTCGTTTAAAACACACAAAAGATCCGAAAAAGTCCACCTATCTGTAATTTTATCCATTTTAGTTTTAAACATTTTTGTTAATCACTATTATGATTAATTTAAACAAATAATACACTAAAACTAGGGTTGGGAAATTGACCGGTCAAAATCTTTTTGGTCGATTGACTGGTCAATTTACCGGTCAATTGACCGTCAAATTGGTCAAAATCTTTTTGAATACAGGATACATAAATAAAAATAAAATTTTGTCATCTAATCTATTAATTTTTTATTTATTACTTCCATCTTAGAAACACAAAATAGATTTTAATCTTCCTCTGAATCAGGAGCGCTGGAAATTTCTTCACTGTCACTGGATGAAGACGAATGATCGTCCCTGGGAAGATGGTCAATAGAATCGTCTTCTGAATCACTACTAATAGTAGTTTTTTCCGATTCTGGTATGCACATTCTAAGGTTCTCATACAGATAAACCAGCTTAGCAGCTTTTCCAGTGTGCAATCGATTTCGAACCTTATT
>JABFPM010000532.1:0-27440 GCA_022817325.1 Idris sp. 1 HC-2018 | reverse complement strand
TGATTTATTGTTGTACCAAACATTTACACACAATTCTTTTTATTTAACCTTCCGACGGAGGAAGTTGATGTTTTTACGGGGCCTATATGAACATGTAATGCCTTGCCCGGAAATTTCAATACAAAAATCCTGGCCTGGTTTTATCCTGGAAAATGCCAATATGGGCTTGCTAAGTCAATTCTTACTAGGGTTGTACACGCTTATATTCTCACTCATCACAAGATTTATCTTACTAAAAAACTGAAATAATTTTTATAATATTTTAGTAAAAAATGTATACGAAAAAACTGAAATAATTAGTCATAGTAAAATATTATTTTACTGAGACACTTCTTTCTACTTAATTAGTAAAAATACTTCCAGTAAATATCAGGAGCGACCGTCTTACTAACGACTCGAGTCAATTCGGCCGAGTCTACCAGACCGCGCACGAATTGACTCAAGTGTGTAATAAGACGGTCGCTCCCGATATTTACTGGAAGTATTTTTAATAATTAAGTAGAAAGAAGTGTCTCAGTAAAATACCATAAATTTTTTACTAAATACTATAAAAATTATTTCAATATTTTAGTAAGATAAAGCTTCTTACTAAATAAGTAAAATATTTCCCTCCATGTATTACTAAACTAAAGTAAAATATTGAACAAAAATAAAAACATTTAAGCAAATTTATAGACCTTGTATAAAAAAATTAAATATTATATTAAACATTAATTTTAAACATTAATTTTAAATCTATATTATAAATTACTTTTTTTAGATGAATCAGAAAATAAGGAAACAAGTAAATCGAAAGAAACAGAAATATCTTCGATTCTCGATGATACGTTAGGTCCCACATCTGCTAATGAAGTTTTAAACAGTACAGGTATAGTTAGTCCCATATCAACAAGTGAAAATTTACCTAGTGCAGCTACAGTTAGTCATGATGTTTTGACTTTTATGGATGTTACATCTACCTAGGAAAATGAGATGACTTTGGATTCACATTTTGACTCTATACGAATTCTGCAGGATGAATTATCTGCAGTTAATTTATTAGATTTCGATTCAGATGTCTCTCCAGACGAATCTGAGGACGAAGATGAAATAAATGAAGCTGAAGAAACAAATAACCAAGATGACGAATCCGGGGATGAAAACAAACCTGCAAATATGGAGCAATTTATTATTGACTGGACTTTTCATCATAATATCAAGCATAATGCAGTAGATGATTTACTAAAAAAACTTCAGAAACACAATTGCTTTTCTTCGTTACCAAAAGGTTCGAAAAAACTTTTAAATACACCTAGAAGTGTTAAAACAAAGAAAATGGGACCAGGTTTATATGTGCACTTCGTTTTAAAAAATAGTATAAAAGAGACATTATCCTCAACTCAAATAAATGAGTGTATTGAAAATGGTATATCTCTTGCTTTCAACATCGATGGATTACCAATATTTAAAAGTTCATATTCAGCATGGCCAATTTTAGGATGCATTGTACCTGATGGGAAAATATTTATTGTTGGAATGTATTATGGGATCGGCAAACCTGAAAGTTCTCAGTTAATGAAAGAATTTGTTGAAGAATTGAATGATATTTGTTCAAATGGAATGCAAATTAATGAACAACACTTCAACTGCAAAGTCAAGTACATAGTAATGGATGCACCAGCTAAAGCCTACATTTTAAATACAGTTTCTCACGTTGGATATCACAGTTGTTCTAAGTGTTACGTAAAAGGCGCTACCTTCAACAAGTGCAGATATTTTTTATATACAGAAGCAACACTTCGCACGGATAAAGACTTTAGAGATCACTCGGATACTGATTATAATAATGGGAAAAGTGAATTAGAAAAAATACCTCATTTTTATTTAATTCTGGATATCCCCATTGACTATATGCATGCTGTTTGTTTAGGTGTGATGAAAAGGTTATTAGTCTTATGGTTGCAAAAAGGAAAATATTCATTTAATTTGAGTATTTATCAAATCTTACAAATTTCACTTTATTTGGAACGCATATCAGAGTATATTCCTTCAGATTTTGCGCGTAAATCACGGTCATTTAAATATTTTAATTTTTATAAAGCTACGGAGTATCGTTTATTATACTCTTTATACAGGTGTAGTTGTTTTCAAAAGTATTCTAAAAAAAGAATTATATACTCATTTTATTTGCTTACATATTGCTATTCGTATACTTAGTACTACAGAATATACATCGGAAATTGATTATGCTGAAAAACTACTAAAACATTTTGTTAAATCTATGGCTGTTCATTATGGTAAATGGTACGTATCGTTCAACTGTCATAATCTCATTCATTTGGCAGCTGACGTAAAAAGATTTGGTCCTTTAGATCGTACAGTGCTTTTAAATTTGAAAATTATTTATTCACTATTAAAAAACTTGTAAAAAATATGACAAACTTTTACAACAATTGTACTGCCGGTATTATGAAATGAGACATCATATAAAAAACGAAAAAAATGACCCCATAAAAACTTACGTTGTTGACAAACAATCGCAATACATAGAACATCGAAATCTTCCCCTTAACTTTAAAAATCCATGTTATCGTACAGCAAAATTTAAAAATTTTGTTATTAACGGAAGTACAAAAAATGACAACATATGTGGTCTAGTTAATGGGACAATTGTAGAGGTTATAAGATTCTGTCATGACAGGCGAACTAATTCCGTTTATCTATGTGGAAAAGAATATTTGCGCAAACAAGACTTTTTTACAGAACCTTGTAGTTCTTCGAAGTTTAATGTGTACGAAGTTTGGCATTTATCAGATGAAAAATTGTGGCCATTAACAAATGTAATTAGAAAGTATATGCGAATTCCATATAAAGATAATAGGTTTGTTGTTTTACCCATTTTGCACACTAAATTAATAAATAATACAAAAGGCAACAACATTTTATAAGTATATTGTAGCTTTTTTAACTACTATAAAAAGTCATAATTTAACATTTTTAAATGGAGGGTGTTTTGGAGGGTTAGAATTATTAATTTGTGTATAAAAAATTAGATAGAAATTTTTGTTGGAAAATTGGACAAAGATGTCAAATGAATAAAAAATTTTTCAATTTTATAATATTTTCAAAATAGCATGAGCGAAATTTCACAAATTGTTTTTCAAAATGAGTTTAAGAGTTCGAAAGAAGAAGGTTGAAAGATAATTTTCGTTTAGTAAAAATGGTTTTTGATGATTTTGAACGAATTAACAATATTTTGAAAATCAGGAATTTTCATAAAGGCGTATTCACGAACTTTTGACTAGTAGTGTATATTATAATTCTCGGGTTGCTTTTTCGTATATAACCTGTTAGGAATTGTTTTTTGTAATAATAATATGTAATTGTAGGGCTACGGTTAGTGAAAATAAAATTTTTTATATTATTTCTTTTACTTATTTTTTAAAAAATTTTTTAATATAATTCAATTCAATACATTTCATTTTATTCAATTTATCAAATACAACTGACTTTAATAATTCAATATAAATTACTATAGTAAATTCATATTGAAAAAAATTGTTAAATTTTATTATATTTTAATTCACTATACACTATGTCAATATAAATTTTAGGTATTTGTTTATAAAAATATTGTGCGCAAGGATTATTTTTTTTTCTTCAACAATCAGACAAAAGGATAAATATTTACGGTTATAAAACTGTTATATTACTCGAGCTTACAACACTAATTATCTTAAACGCACATCTTAAGACGTATAGAAAAACAAATAAAATTGTAATTTTTATGAAATTTATTTTTAATAAATGTAAAACTTGATATAACTTTTTCGTTTTAGGTTTATTTTTTGAGATGAAAATAGTCATAAAATTTTCCATACATCAAAAATCTTGCTAATTTTTAAGATATTAAGTTCAGAATTCAAAATAGGTTACAATATTTTGCAAAAATTATTTTGTAAGCTAATATGATTTTTTTTAAAGTGAAAAAAAGTATTTTAATTATTTATTTGAAACATACTTGGAATTTTTTGATACTTTTATTCAGAATATTCACAAATGTTCCACAAATATTCTAAAAGCATGCTCAAAATGTTTTTTAAAAAGTGTACAAAATATTTTGAGAACCTTCTGTAAATATTACCAAAAGTTCTAAAGAGTTGAGTTTTGTACTCAGAATCTACTCAAAATGTTCTATAAATATACTACATTCAAAATAGAAATTTCAGAATATACTGAAAATATGAAATGTAATATACTAAAAATATTTTTAAAACATTCTTGAATGTTTTTTAGTAATATTTTTAAATGTTCTCTTAATATTCCAAGAACATGCCAGGAATATTCATTAAAACATATTTTGAGAATATTTGCTCTCGGACATGGGTATATTTTCAGAATATTTCATGATATTTTGAAATATTCTAGAATATTTTTAGGACTTTACCTGGGATATCCAAAAAGATTCACAGAATATTCTGATAATATTTTGTGCTATTAGTATACTAATAATTTTTTTTGTCTGTAAAAATTTGCCGCCCCTAAAAATCTGCCGCCCTAGGCAGCTGCCTATGTTGCCTATGCCTAAATCCACCACTGTTTACATTGATTGTTAATAACTATAAAATTAATATTTTATTTTAGTAAAATAATTTAAAAGTTTATGAAATTTATATTTAGAATAAAACATTATATATTTTATATTGCATATTTTAAATAACAGATTTTAATCAATCGAAACTCGAAATATCTATAAAAATTTGAAAAGACAATAAAAATGTTCACAATACTACTCACAACAGTAAATTCAAAATCAAAATACTTTCAATTCATATATTTATTAAAACAATACAAAAACCGAAAAAAAGACAAATTCAACGTGAAATTGTAAGAGAATGTTGATAATTTGCTTAATAAACACTAATTTGAAGGTTATGTATTACTTAATAAACATAAATAAAGATTTATATCGACCTAACCGACTCTCTTTTACTATTCAATTTTATAATTTAAAGAAAAATGCATGAAAAAAATAAAAATTTTATAATATTAATTGCAACTACTAAATAAAAATAGTAAAAATATTATATTACATTATTTAAAAGTAGAAATATCATAATTTTTTAAATTTGATAATGAATATGGATTATGGTTACTACAAAAATTATACAATCTGTGTATATGAAAATTACAGTTAAATTGTAAATTGATTAATGTTTAGAAGGATTTTTTATAAAAATTATAAGTATTAATAATAAGATTAATAAATAAAAATTTAAGAATTAAATTAAATAATAATTTTTGAAATGTTTAATATTCACAAATTCTGAATTTTTTTTAGGTAAACAAACTAGTTTATGAGCTCCGATCGCTGGATTTTTAAATACCGTAAATAAAATAGGTTATAATTCAAATGTAAACAGATCTGAACGATGGCAACGCCGCTTTGTGGAACTCAGTCACTTTGATGCCCACTAAATTATTATGGCCAGCATATGACGTTGCACTGGGATGCCCTAATGCATGGGTTACGGTTCACTTTTGATTTGGGGTTACGGTACGACCGCTCGAACGAACAGGACACCCAACATTTTTTCCGTGTGTGTAATATTTATAACCAATCCAATTTCAACATTGGATTGCGTGTCGGTTCAACATTGGTTTCCGATATTGGTTCAATATCTTTATCCAATATCATACCGGGTTTCTGTGTGAAACGTTGGATTCATTTCAACATCGGACCAATATTTTGTTCCAATGAAAGAATATTTTGTAAATTTAGATTTTTTATCAATACTGATCAAATATTGTATTTCACTATTGGTCTATAAAGATATGTAAAATATCTTTGAAATGATAAAAAAAAATTAGATCTTGCATCAGCCATGGCAAGGAATTGAACTCACGTCTTTCAGAGTAAAAGTCGGAGAGCGTAACTAACTTGCCAGGAAAATTAATAAACCGGGGACCTTAGAAAGGCTCATACATTACCTATCAGATTTTGTTTACAAAACAATGTTTCAAAAGAACATTGTTATTAACAATTATTGCAAGCAAACAAAAGACAGATATCAAAATTTTAGTTTTTATTTTAAATTTTAAAATATTAAATTACTAATCTGAATAAAAATGTTTAATAATAATCCGATATTATATTGGATAAAGATATTGAACCAATATCGGAAACCAATATTGGACGAACATTGGTATTTCTGTATAGGAAATAAATTCGTGTTTGCGACAATTTATAATATAATATAAACAAAGAAAACACATTTCATATATTTAACTCATCACAATTCCTTCAAACATTTTGCGGGTCAAATAATCAATATCCACTTGTTGCGTTGAAAAATTTCTTCAAAGCTAAATTAGTGTTGCAAATATTATTATTTGTTGAACTTTTTATTTAGTTTGATTTATAATATTACAAAAATCTTTGTAAAAGCTAAAAGATATATTTTATAATTTACCGTCAATAAATTATGGTAAAAAGAAATAAGACTGCGTGCATTGCTAAGAGATGTTGCATTATTTTTCATTATTACTTTATAACTCTATGAATTGTTAATTAAGTCATCTGAAAATAAATTCACGGAAAAATAAGAAAGTTAAATTAGATTTGTTTTTTGTTTTGTACAAAATTATACTATTCATGAAATATATTTTTATAAAATTGCTTTTATTATTTTCTGTGCGAAAAATAGGTTATTGTAAGTAAAATTAAAAATAATATGTCTCTTTTTGAATTTATTCTATATCATTAAATGTGCTTAATTATATTGTAAAACAACTAAAAAAAACTACATATAATAAATTAAGGTTCTAAATTGCTGAGTACTCTTCAATCAGTGAAACTTAGCTATTGTTCACTGAACTAGCAAAAAAATGAAAAGAATTCTGGCCAATTTTATTTTAAGGGGACATGCAACTAAAAAATGACGAGTAAATGAAAAAAAATCTATTACATATTTTGATAGCTTACAGTGTCCTCTTTCACGTGGTTAATTTCTTCTTTCATTATACTCATTAAAAAACATTGAGAAAGTTATTTTTCAAGAAGCGTAAACAACGTTTAAATATATAACTTAAACTTAAAACACTTCTTGACCGATTCACTTCTAGTTTATTTTAAAATATTCTTATGAATGTAAACAACAACTTGCATTGATCAAAATATTGATAAATTGTTTATAACATTTTTTATTAACGTTGTACTGAAAAGCTCAATTTTATGCTGTTTTTATGCATTTTCTTATTAATATTAATATAATTTTTTTAATTTACACAATATCAAATTAAAAAAAAACCAAAACCGATCGTGTAGTTTGGTACATATTCTCTTTAAAAATTAGCAATTATTTTAATAGTTATTAACAATTTAATAATTAATGTTTTCCAATTTTTTTACTGGAAATATATAAACAAAACGAAATATTATAAAAAAACTTTCATCAAAATCGGATTACATTTGTCGATTTTAGCCATTTTGATTGCAAGTTCCCTTAACTTCACTGCTAGATTTGTGAAAATTCCCTAAATTTTACTATTTATTTCAATAAGACCTTTAAACAAAGGACTCTTTTACAAAAGTTACATTTGTATAAACCAAACGTTATTTAGAAACAAAGGCACAATTTAACATATTCTAACTGAATGTTTAACCAATAAACATTTGCTTACCTAAATTGTGAATGTGATAATATGAATGATAGAAAACGATATTATGGTTTGAAAATATTAAATGAGCTTGATAAACAACTTGTTTGATGTTTATAATACTAGAGTTTTTAAAAAGAATCTAAACATTATACCGCATTCATAACTCTGGATAGACACTATGAGTTTCTCCAAGTACTGTTTCGTTTATCGAATTCCCCTGCAATTTTTGAAAGGTTCATAAACGTAATATTCGCGGATTTGGTTCAAAAAGGAATAGTATTTACATACTTAAATGACCTGAAAGTGCCACCCAAGAGTGGCAATTCGGAGGACTCAGCAAGGACCAGGATCTAAACTTTCTATAAAGTATTATGGCCCTTATGAGATAACCGAGGTCCATGGCAAAAATCGTTATAAAATCAGAAAAGTCGGAGATGTCAGCGGTCCGGTGGAAACATTTTCTGCAGCTGATTCATTGAAGCCGTGGATTGGACAATTTTTCTGAAGAAACCTACTAGAAGGATGTCCGAGGTCGAACATATCATCAGGATGGCCGAATGTGGGAAAGGGATTTCTAAATTTTGGTATCGCGCAATTATCTGCGCACGCGAGTTCGCATGCGTAATAATTGATAAGAGAACGAAGGAATTCTTTTTCTTTTTGTAATTCAGATCTGTAAAAGTCGCTCCAAAAATAAGACAGTGCCTTAACCCACGTATATGTTAAAATCGCATTTTAATCCAATAGTGTTTCTTATGTAAGAAAAATAAATACAAAGTTTTGAAGTAGATTTAATTTGTACTTTTTTGTTAAATAAATCCCACAATATTGATGAAAGAAATTCTTTGCAATATCGTTTGACTAATTAACCTTATTTAAAACATTTTAAAAAAATAAAAAATGTAAATTAGACTTATAAGCGTCTAATCTTCTACCCATTTACTCCCTACTACCCCCATCAACTCCCACCTGATCAGCCCCCAGTGTACGTGAAAATTGATTTTTATATCAATGAGATAAAATAAAATATCTGTTTTCACAGGTTTCATTAAAAATGGGATATCTCGGTGACAAAAAATCGTATCAAGCTTTTTTTAATGCGCCTAAGACTTCAAATTTTAAAATTCTTTACCGTAAATTAACCAAAAAAAATTTTTCACAATTTGGCAGGACTTTCTGTACAGTCTATTTTTTCCAATGAATAGCTACACTTGAGGGGTGTGTTAATAAGAGTAGGGGGCAAGTTAATTTCAATATCGGTTTAGATTCGTCAAACTGGATATGTATGTGACTACCATGCATAATTGCGAACATTTTTATAGATTTATGCTAAAGTTATAGCGGTTTTAAAATACAACAATTTTTAATAAAGTATCCAAGAACTTATGGCGGGTAGTGTATTTGTCTAATTTATTTCATTAAAAGAAATAAAAAGCTGCTAAATATTTGTGTAAAAAGACCTTTGTGCGGAAAATTAATTTTATGTTAATCGCATTTCACTTGTGTATCCCTTTTTCAATGAAAAAATTACAATGAATACAAATGATAATTATGATTAGAGACTAAAAGCAATTTTCGTTTAAATGCATTTATGGACATTATGCAATTATTTATATTCAAACTTATATCGCGTATGAAGAGAACATCAATAAAAATCAAATTCCATCTTCATACCCTTCTGTTATGGGTTGACGTCCCAACTCTTTTTATAATAAAAGATTGTAGGTGCCCGCGATTTTTTTGTTAATAGACCCCTTTGTAATATGAGGTTTTGGTCCAACAAAATTTAATTCCACGACTAATTCTAAAAACCTGACAGATCGCTAACCACACTTGAATAAGATGTTATCGTCCTAGAAATCTCAACTGTAATTGTTTGGTTCTTGAAAATTACTATATAACAAAAATAATAATAATCATTTTTTAAAAATTTACAATTGCAATGATAAATGTAATAATTATATTGAAACCAGTGATGAGTATTAAAAGTACAAATAATTTTTTATATCAAAATGTAGATACAAAATGTAGAAAAAAAGAATATTTGAATAATTTTTTATTCATTATTCACTTAATCGCCAATTTTTTTTATATACAGAGTGTGGAAAAAGTTCCAGGACATACAAATATCTCTAGAAATACGCATCGGATCGAGAAACGGAAAAATACGTATCAAATATTTTTTGAAAATTTATCCAATGATTTCAAACTCAACCCCCCACCCCCACCCCTGGGGGTGGGGTGGGGGCCAACTTTAAAATCTTAAATGGGAACCCCAATTTTTTATTATTGCAGATTCAGATTTCTCTGAAAAAATTACATTAATTCCACCTACAAGTTGTTGTATTTCAGTCGACAGATGGCGCTGTAATCGACCAAAATCAAAATTGGTAACAATTTGTTGGAAAATGGGAATATCACGAGAAATACGCATCAGATCGAAAAACGGGAAAATACGTATCAAATATTTTTTTGAAAAGCTATTCAATGATGTCAAACTCAACCCCCCAGCTGGAATTTTAAATAACAGATTAATCGGGCCAGTTTTTATTGAGGGAAATCTGAATGCTGTGAAATATGAAAATATGCTTCGAAATGAAATCCTTCCTGCAATAAGAGAAATTGCTGGCGACAATTTGTTAAAATACTTGGTTTCAACAGGATGGTGCTGCACCACATTATTGTCGAAATATTCGTGAGTATTTAAATACTGTTTTTCCTGATCGTTGGATAGGTCGAAGAGGACCAATTGAGTGGCCAGCTAGATCACCAGATCTCACACCTCTTGACTTATTTTTATGGGGATACCTAAAAGATAGAGTTTTTAAAACCAAACCCCTTACTTTAAATGAATTACGTCAACGAATACTTGATGAATGTGCAATGATTCCTGAACAATATTTCACACACTGCATTGAATCGTTTTATCATCGACTGGCTTATTTTCAAGAAGTTGACAGCAAACAATTCGAACATTTACTTTATTGTACTCGACCAATTTATTTTGACATTTTAATTTCTATTTTTGTTTATTTCAACTTTATTTTCAGTTTACTGTTATCAGTTTTATGTTACGTTTATTTCAATTCCATAGCTGAACAGTGAGAGACAAGGGGACTCACATTAAATAAGCACCTCAGAGGGAACAGAAAACTAATACATCGTTGTTCCTGGGTAACGCTAAACTTAGTTTCCAGAGAAAGTGTTTTTTGTATTCATGGAAAACCTTTAAAAAAATATTTGATACGTATTTTTCCGTTTCTCGATCCGATGCGTATTTCTCGAGATATTTGTATGTCCTGGAACTTTTTCCACACCCTATATAATATACTTGCAAAAATATACTAGAAGCAAGTGAATTTCATTTGAAATAAGTCAAATACACTTTATTCAAATATATGATGTATTTCAATACATTTGATCATATATATTACTTCATTCGAGTATATTTCACTTGATTTAAGACCTGTTTTTGTCAATGTATATCATGTGTAAAATATAATATCGATTTTACAATTGTAACGCCCTATTGCCCAAATTTAAATTAGCTCCTTCTAAATCTCACAAAAATTACATGCTTATAAAGCAAATAAATAATCTGTTCAATCTGATCACTTGAATAACTATTGCATTGTTCTCTGACATATAAAAGACTATCACCCCAAAAGCGTAATGAATGCGGTTTTCAGGGAAGAACGAAGCATATACCCCAATTTTCCGAATTAAATCTAATGATAGAGAACTGAACTAAATCTAAATCTAATTCCGATCTAACATGCTGATGATGGTAAAAAGTTGTTGGCTCCTAAGATGACCAAAAACA
Source organism: Idris sp. 1 HC-2018 (assembly GCA_022817325.1). NCBI lineage: Eukaryota > Metazoa > Arthropoda > Insecta > Hymenoptera > Scelionidae > Idris > Idris sp. 1 HC-2018. The sequence goes on along the minus strand of JABFPM010000532.1, from coordinate 15,976 downwards.
CAGTCTAAATCTGGTTACCCTGCATGTTGTATCCCGATAAACAATTTGATTGACAAACCACGGTATAGAGTGGTTATAATCACTATGGGATGAGTATGTGATGCGTGAAAGATATGGAAGAATAAAGGGTTGACCCTTTGCAATTTGTATTTCAAATCATCATATCACAGATGTCTCTACTTCCCTACGAGAAATCATTTTATTGTCATTTGAAATTCAGATGTATCAGAGATGAAGTTTAAATTTCTTAAAAATTATCAACTTGTATTTTATAAAAATAATTTAGCAAACCAAATTATTACTTTTTTCGTCATACTTGAATAAAATTCAAAAGATGTCTAGAAACTCAATCTACAGTCTACATAATTTCCAGTAAAATATACACTTTTTCATTAAAAATATATTTAAATAATATTTGCAACATATTTTTTGTTTTCTAAGAGATGCTTATAACTTGTGTTCTTGAAATGTATTTCCTTTTACGCTATTTTAGACATGAATGTACATGTGAATAAAGTTGAAATTTGTATAGTCCAAATGTTAATAGATTTGTATATTTTATAAGAATAAAATAAAAACGTGATTCGCAAGAGATTATTTCAAGAAATTTGCAACGTTGTTTGTGTAACTAAATACAAATTTTGAATGTATGTAGATGTTTCAAACTTAACTGCGTCAGCGCATAATAATACTGAAAAAATTAATTAATATAATGAGCAAAAAATTGAAACTTTAATAATTTTAAATAACAAACCATTTAAGTTAAGAATAAATGATAGACACTATTTGTATAACTCATGAAAAATCAAATTATCAAAATTATTCATAAAATTATAATTTAACATTTGAATTGCAAACATCAGAATAAATTCAACTCTACATAGAAATACATGTATACTGAGATTCTACATTTCAATCTTAAAGTAGATTTTTAACATAAATGGTATGTGTGCAATATTGACAATTAAAAAAATTCTGTTGGATAGGTATTTTTATAGTTGAATTTTTTATCGTTTTAGATTTATTGATAATATCATTGAGCTAATGATAATAATTAATATGCAGAAAAAGAGTTGAGTGTTCTTATTATTGTGACTTTAGCCTTCTGTTATCTTGACTGCCAATTAGCTTGATTGTTTTTTGTATGAACAAAGTTAATGAATAATTTAATTAATTCTTCACACTTGTTTTCGTTTATATCCTTTATTGCACTTTACATTTTCGTTTCTTTACTTTTAAATAAAACTTGCTTTTCACGTTTACAGAGAAATATTATAATTTATTATTGATTTTTTATATTAACATAAAAAGAAGTAAATAAAGACATGTTAATCTTTTAACGAAAAACAGACAATTAAAATAAACTATAATTAAATTATAATGTTCTATATTTTTTAAAAATAATAAATTAATTTGTCTTTACATGACTCAAAATAACTTTTTACAATGAAAAAAATGCTACAAATTTTAGTTACAACGGAATTTAAGGTAATAAATCAGTCGATTTGAATCCAATAAGGACGAGAGAGACAGAGCTATTGGAGTTTTCATAAGAGTGAGAAAGATAGCATGAAACGATTGACATATCACCTTAATAAAAGAATAATTATTATCTAAATAATTTACCAACAATCAAATAAAATAAACCAAATTTTTGCCTTATTTATACAAATTTTATAAAACAAAAATGGTTAATTAATTTTTGTTTATAATTTTTGTTTATGCTTAATATCATATCCAAGTTACCATCAACCGATTCACTATTTCTGTGAACTGTCTTTAAAATAAGCCGCCAGATGTCAGTACTATATTTATACATCAGTAAATAAGATTTACAAATATTGTAAAAGGTATATACAAAACATAACATAAACAATTGACAATAATTTTGCTTGTTTACATTGTTCGTTTTATATATTTAATGTATATTTGAATACATGACTTTTTTAAAAAAACATTCTTAAAATAATTAAGATAACTAACCTCCAAATTTTTAACCTCCACACGTGGGTTTATGTACGAAACTGCATAGACAATAAATATTTTTTTATTTATATATTCTAATTTCAATTTTTTTTTTGAATTTTCATCGTTTTATATAAATTTATTTTTCAGATGACTAAAAATATGTCTTCAGGAAAAAAACGAACTGTCAAAAATCCTGCAGATTCTTTGGTAAATATTATAAAAAATAACAATTATGAATTTCATATCTTAAAAAATATTTTATTAAAGCAATTCTAATTTTACTATATTGTAGTATAAATAACTTGAAAAAAAATTTCAGCAACAAAAAAAACATAAAAAGGATCCGAAGGAAAAACGTGATGTTACAGTTTTGACTGAAACCAATGATGATCCAAGTTCACTCAAAGTTGGAAGTAGTATCAGTTGTAAAGTAAAAAAGATTAATATCAATGGTTATGTCATGAAGACTGGTTTAAAAAGTATTCAGGCTTTTTTGAAGAAAAAGAACGTTGCAGAAAATAAAGAATACTGTAAGTACAAACTTATGTATTTCATTAATTATATTCGAATATTTTCTTATATAAATTAAAACTAAAATAATCCAAAAATATAATATTTTCAATAACTTAATTTTGAAAAAAATATATATATATAAAATTTCTTTTTTAAAAATTTACTTTAACGAAGAGAAACCTTTTTTCTTAATTTTTCAACTGTAGGAGACAAAATTGTATTATTTTCTTATAAAAACTGAACTTATCCGAAAATCAATTAAAATTAAAATAAATTAACCCAAAATAGTCATTTAACAAAAAACTTTTTTTTCTAATTTTTCAGCTGTGGGAGACAAAGTACCCTGTTTCATAAAAAAAGTTACAGTCACCGACTCTGGCAACATTCTCTTTCTCGCCACTGAGAAGAAAAAAACAAAAAAGCCCTCCAAAGAAAAAAAAACCGAAAAAAACAGCGACTTAAAAATGCCGGAGTGTGGTTTCTTCTTTACCCCTCCTTCTCCTCCAAAGGAGCCTTCCTCCAGCGACGAGGAAGACCAACCCGACGAAAAGTCGAAGAAAAAAAAGAAGCTCTCTGCTGCAGAGCGACGAGAACAGGAACGCGAAAAAGAGCGAGCTATCAGGGAAAGAGAAGAATTCCTGGCTAGCGGAAGCATGCCCACTTCTGCGGACCAGTTCGATCGGCTGGTTCTCTCCAGACCGGACAGTTCCATGGTCTGGATCCAGTACATGACTTTCCACTTGCAAATGGCGGAAATCGACAAAGCGAGGACCGTGGCAAAACGTGCTGTAAATACAATTAATTTTCGAGAAGAGGACGAGAGACTGAACGTGTGGAAGGCCTGGCTGAATTTGGAATCGAAGTATGGGACTGTTGAGGAAACTCTGAAAAACGTCTTTTTAGAAGCAGTCAATATGAACGACGCTGCGCAAATTTATCTGCACATGTTAGCAGTGCATGTGGATGCTGGGAGAATCGGGGAACTGGAAAGTACGATCAGAGCGATTTGTGGGAAAAATGGAAAGTTCAAGCAGGACCCGGAATTCTGGGTGAAATGTGGGGAGGCGTACTTGAAGCTCAATTTGAAGGAGAAAAGCAGGATGCTGATGCAGAGGGCGCTGCAGTCGTTACCTCCTGAGCAACGTTAGTTTTCAATTCATCATTTTTATTGTAATAAAATTAATATATGATTTATAATTTTGTTCTTTTTTTGGCAGATGTAAATCTTTTGGTTAAGTTTGCCTATTTGGAAAACAAGTTCGGAGACAAGGAACGTTTTCAAACTTTATTTGAACAGGTACTTTCTTCGTATCCAAAAAGAACGGACATTTGGATATCTTATGTTGATGCAACTGTGAAAAATGAAAACGTCGATATGGCTAGGTACAAAACCGAGATTATTTTTGAATTTCATAAATTTGTGTAAAGTACAGTTTAATATTTGTATATTTTTTATTATAGGCAAATTTTGCAACGAGCTATTAATCAATCTATTCCGCCGAAAAAAATGAAAAGTATTTTCAAAAAGTATCTAGCTTTTGAAACACAGTACGGGGATTCCAAAAGTGTCGAAGAAGTGAGAAGTTTAGCTGCAAGCTATGTGGAAAAGCAATGTAGTTAAATAATCGATTTTTTCAATTTTTTTTATAAACTTTTTTACATTGAAAATATATTTGACTTTTTGCTGTATATATTGTATATATTTGACATAAAAGTATTATTGTACTGTATTTTATAACATGAAAATAAAGGCTCTTTCTTTATTTAAAAAAAAAACTTCTTATTTTTATAGTGATTTTTATTTTCAACAAGTGAACGGTTACAATATAAAAATGTATATTTGTCACAATATTTAACACAGTCAAAGAAAAACTTATGAATTTCTTTGAGAGAATAAAGTCAAAGTAACTAATACTTGAAATAATGATATTAAAGTACCAAAATGAAAAAACCTAATTTTACAAAACTACTCACAATTCTAAGAAAACATAATTCAAAGTTTTTTTATAAATATGTTGGCATTTAAATAACACTTTTACTTGAAACTCAAGTACTTATAAACGTCAAGGAAATTTATAATAAAAAATCTATCAAATCAAGTTCCTAATTCAGAATTGATCTTTTCATTCTATTTCTTCTTTTACATCCTCGATCTTGACCTTCACCTCTTGTTCCCCATTTTCTTTTTCCGAACTTCCCTCGCTCTCATTTTTGCTGTCCTCGAACCTGCTCTTCAGCACGCAAATCGACATCTGCAGTTTGGCCTCGTACTGGTGCAGCACTCCAAAACACCTAACTTTTCTGTGTACAAAATACGGTCTCAGGTCTGGATTGACATCGTTCAGGTGATTTCTCACCGGCAACATGGCTAGTGAGTGGTTGCCCTTGCCCTTCAGCATGACTATCACGAACCATTTGTGAACGTAGACCACAATGCCCCACAACAGCTCAGCCTTCTCGATCACACTTTTATCCAAAACCTGCAGAACAAAATATTTATAAATACAAATTATTATAAAGAACAAAAGTACAGTTATATATATGAAACTCGTCCAGGACCTTTTTGCTGATTTTCGAAATAAAGTGGGGCAGCGCCGTGGCCACCACCGTCTCGAACTCATAATTAATCCAGAGAATCGAAACAGTCAGTTTCTGTCCGACCTTGTAACTACTTTTAAAATGCTCCTTGCCTACCGTCGCCAGAACACCGTCTGCCAGCTCCAGAATCAACCCATTTTCTGTCGTCTCCTTCACCTTGCCCTGAACTTTTTGTCCAATTTTGATTTTAGAAATGGGCTTGTCTTTAAAACAAGGCATGTTCGAAAACTCATGGACCTTGTTTAAATACAGAGCCAGTAAATCTACCGCACTCATCAACTGGTTCGGGCTCTTGGCCCAGACTAGATTGAATCCGGTGTATAGTCGGATAATAGGTGGGCTTCTGTAAACCCTGTCCACCCTGGCAATTTTTATTTCAAATGGATAGAACTTCTCTTTAAATTCTTTTTCATTACTGAAATAAGTCCAGGCTTTGCCAGAAAAATTATCACAGGGCACGATCGCGTGGACTTTTAGGGCGTCGTTATCGTCGATCGAATGCAGAGAGCAGGGGAACATGTCGCCCCTTCTCAAGTCTTCGAATTTGAGCTCGCCAGGTGGCAGCACCGAAGTCGTTAAAACGAGAATAGGATAGTTTGCGAAGACTATCGCCTTGATTTTGGTGCCCAGCTCGGTTTTCTGGCATATCACGCTACCCAGACTAAGACAGGGCACCACGTGACCTGGTGGCAGCAACGCCACCTCGCCTCCAGGCAGCTCCACCTATTAAAATTCATAGAATTATTAGAATTTTTATTTTTCTTCAATTTAATTGTATTTTTCGATTCTCACCTGAATTCCCTCCAAAGAGGAATCAATCACCACGCCTTCGACCTCGCTGCCAATCTGAAACTGCCGCAGCTTCTCCAGTTTCTTCAGCTCTACCTGGGACAACATTTCCCTGGGGTCGACCTGGTGCAGCATCACCCGATTTTTTTCCTTATCAATCGCCACTGCTCTGCCAAACAAATTCTGCTCAGACTTCTCTTTCAACAAATTTTCGTGAGGCAGGAAGCCCTTGGCCCCACCGAAAATTGCCACCAGCAGCCCCCCCTGTCTGGGTCCGATTATCCTTAGCAGGTACGTCTGTCCCAGCTCAGCCTCCTCGGCGTTCTTCAGAACTAGGTGGTTTGTGTTGACTATGCTCGACCTGGTGCTGAAGAAGAGCCGTTTGTTTTTAAGGTCATGACTCATGACCTTGGCATCCACAGTGGCGCCAACTTTCGGAATGAATTGCTGGTTCTGGTCCCGAACTTCCATTGGCTGAATCGTCCCCGAAATGTCGTGACACGAAATGTAGACCCAGTTGTCTTTGTCAATAGATTTTATGGTCACAGGATAAACTTTGCCAACTTTGAAATCGCTTATCGTGAAATATTTTTTGTTCAGAATGTGCTTCTCCATAGAACAGGTGTAAAAACGGTCAAGGGAAGAGTAAGCTAGAACACGACATTTGTGTTTTGACTGTGGAGCGAAGACTTTTTTGACTTTGCTGAACTCGACAGCAGTACGTTTGTTAGAAACGTAGCAGAGGACGTTGTTGGGGGTGGTCAGGTAGATACCACCGTCGTGGTGCGCCACCACCGACGCTTCCTCGATGATGTCCCCTTTTTCGTAGATCTGGGTCTCGGGAGCAAACGAGAGGGCGCTGAAGTGCGGGAACTTTGAGATGGGTGTGACGTAGAGCAGAGTTCCCAGAAACTTTTCGCCTTCTGTGTAGGATTTTACGAGTCGGGGAAGGTGGGTCTGGTTTATGTAGCCGAGTTTGTCGGAGTCGTACTGGACCTCGAGACCGCTTGGTAGAATTCGGTTTACGGTGAGACTGAGTCGAGAGTTTGGTACGATGTTGTCCAGGGGCTGAGAGGCTTGGACTTCTTTTTTTTCGTGCTTGGGTTTTCTGGAGAGGTGCACGTTGTAGATGTTGTCTACTTGTTTGATTTCGGTTATATAACAGGTCAACTGGCTGCCCATATCTATAAACAAATTTAGAATTAATATATTTTGCTTAAAGTAAAGTCATTTTGCTTGAAAATAAATTTATTTTACTCAAAGTAAATTTATTCTAGTTGAAATAAAATTATTTTACTCGAAAATAAATTTATTTTGCTTAAAATTTGTAGAAAAACTACTGCTTGTTATTTACAATATTTTCTGTCATCAGTGTTATCCTTTTTCAAAAACGCCCTGACATTTGTAATCCCAGTTTCTATGGCATATATATTTTCCTCTACACTGCTGACTGAGCAGACCAAAGTGCTTCCAACTTTCAGGGCACTGGGATTGACATTTACATTGACATCGTGGGGCGACAAGCTACAGACAATATTGATCCTGCTGTCATTGTCCTTTTCGACCACGTGGCACACCACGTAGTCTCCAGGTTTGAACATTTCTTTCAATGTCTTGAAGTCAGACGTGTCTGCATTGTCGTCTGTAGTCATTTCCTGAATTTTGTTGGAGTAAGCTCGACAGATATTTGTAATGCTGACTTTTGCAGTCAAAGATCCAGGCAGGTGTACGAGAACTTTTAAACTGAAAATCTGGAAAACTCTACCGAGGATGTTCATTTTGGTATTTACCAGACGCATGGTTAACAAGGATGCATCTGTTAAGAAGTTACTGTTGGTTTGGGTTGTGAGAGTTTCTTGATTTTTTTTGTTTCGTTTTGTTTTGGATTCTTTTTTGCGTTTTTTTGGTTCCTGAAAAATATTACAAAATCATTTAGAATATTAATTCTTAATATACAAATTAAAAAAGTATTGTCAATGTAAAGTATTATTTTAACAACATCAATTAAAAAAATACAATTAATATTAAATGTTTACCAATATTTCGGATACATTGTTGCTGCTGGGTCTTTTCTTACCCCCTCGAGGAAAATTTTCTGACGACATCTAAAATTAAATTCCAAACAAATAAATAAATTATAATATGATCATATAAAAAATATCTTTATTATAAAAAATAAAATACATTTTTAAATAACACAATAATTAAACGGATATTTAACTGAATATACCAATATAAAATCAAAACATTCATGTGAAATCTTTTTGTAAACATATTTTTTTCAGTTCAGACATAATAAACAATTGTACATCAACATATTCTTTTTTTCAAATAGTTAAAATGTTGTAAACAAATTAGTTTGATTAAAATGTTCTTGTACAAATTGTAAAACAATAATCAAATGTTTTTACATTTTATTTATTCATACAAAACAGACATGCTTCTTAAAAATTGAAATGTTCAATTTATTTTATTACTTTTATGAGAAAGTAAATATAATGTATTGAATACTAATTGAAAAGTTGATAATCATCAATACTTACGACTTGATAAATACAAAATTATAACCACGTGTATTAAGTGTTCTGATTTACGAACTATCAGTTTAAATTATTTTGAGGTTATATTTTACCATGCGCGCTGAGCAGCTGAATTCGATTAATATATGTCTGTCTTTATCTGACTTGTACAGTTACCTACACCTTCAATTTTGTTATTTTATAAATATATATAAAAAAATAAAAAATTCTCGTTAAAAATTATTGTAAATAATTTTTGTTATATTGTATGTTATATAACATTTATACATACAGTGATTATTTTATTCAAGTTTTTAAAAATAGTATTTTATGTTAATTTTTCAATGATTAGTACAAAAATGTTTATTAAAAACTGTTATTTTTTATAATTTTGTACAAAATAACAGTTACAATTTTATTTTTTTTATAAATTAATAACAAATTCAAGTTTCCCGCTAATTCTCGCAACCCAGACCATTGTTCGCGTCCGCATTGGGGCTTTATCGATTTCTTTCCACACCCCAATTAGCTGACTACATTTTTTCAAACTAAAAAACAGCTTTTCCAAATTTTGTCAGCCTAACCTGTACCTCATGAAAAATTCTTTCCTTTTTTATTTTTTAAAATTAACTGAAAAAATCTTGCAAAAATTGCAAAACAAAAACCGTAAAATCGACCGTGGTGGCGCTCGCGTCGTCTTCTACAACGCACGCCCCTCCCCCACCAGACAGACCAAATCTGTCAAAAAGCGAGGAGTCGCGTTTGTTTACCGAAGAAAAAAATCGGCAAATTGTGGTCCGAAGTCACTTATTTGTACGTTGCAATCGGGTAAGTACTTTAATCTTACATTGACAGCTCTAATTTAGTTGATTCCCGTCGAGCAAATTATCCGGCGAGTCGCGGCCAATCTTGCGAGGGTGTCGAAACTTCTGCACCCATCCTTGTCGTGTGTAGAAATCTCTGGAAATTGACACTTTTTTGAAGCCCAGAAAGGTTTACTGAAAAACACAATAATTAGCTAAATTAATTTCTTTTATATAGATTTTTTCGTAAAAATGAAAAATTACAATTTTTGTTGATTGCATTTATATGAAATTCAAATAGTTTTGTTTGGGTACAAATTTTGAAAAAAAACAATTTCTGTTTTTCAAATTCAATTAAATTATATGTTTACAATTAAGAAAATTGGTTTGTCTTGTTTGTTGAATTTTCTTCTTTTTTTAATTTTACTAAAAGATTTTTTATTGCACTTCAAAAACGACTTTTTTAAATTCATTGTTTTCATGTAATAGAATGATTTGACAAAAAAAATTAGTTTTGTAAAATCAGGCTTTATATCGTGTCCTACTTTTTGCGCTACAGTAATTTTTTCTATAAAATATTGATTAATTCAATTATAAACAATTACTGTTATAAAACGAAAGTTTAACAAAGACTGCTACTTAATGATCCATTTAGAACTATATCATTTAGTTTGCTAATAAACTGGAAAAACTGTAACACACATAAACTGATGAACAGTAGATATTTGTAATAAAAAATTATATTACATATTTAGTTAAAAATAAATATCATAATTATGTTAATAATATGTTTTTGTTGTGTTTAATCTTAATACTAACAATTTATAAATCAATTTTTTTAATTTATACTTCGGTTATCTTTTATAACATACTATTTATAAAATGATAAAATATATAAGAAAATTTTATAGAATAACTGTTTTTTCTTTGAAATAAATTTTATTTATTTTTACAGAATGGACAGAACAATGAATGAGAAGGAAGAGCTTGTAAAAAAGTCACTGTTTAATTTCGTCAGAAAACAAGTGCCTACTGCACAACTGAGGTTTGAAAAATATATATAGTATACAAATGTAATTTTTCGTCACAGTGTTTTGTGAGACTCTGAAAATTGTCAAAATTCGTCCACACGGCCTGATCACAACTTTTAGGTCCCGTCAAATTTTTATTGGGTTTTTTTAAGTATATATTTTGTCAAAAATCTGCCAAGTATTGCCGCAACATAACTAATCTGAAGTAGCTGGACCTAACATATGGAGAAAAAAGGTCATCTTGCGGCACAGAGGAACAAAATTTAACTTTTTTCTTGTAACTCGGTTCTTTTTATGCTTAAACGATTTACTTTGACCTAAAATTGAAGAAAATAAATGTTAACATGAAACTGGTTTGGTTTTAAAGGCAAAATACATTCCACATAAAAATTAGCGAAAAAAATTATTTTTGTTTAATCGAATGCAGAGCCATCTGGGGCCTTGTTTTGACAATTTTTATTAAATGTAGCATCAAGTAAAGGTTTTAAGGCAGAAAATCACTCGATTCTAAAGTCAAACGAATTGTTATATTTGAGTGTAACAATTTTTTTATATAATTTATGTCAACATTTGAGTATATTATGGACATTTTTTTTTAAAGTTATTGAAGATTGTTTTATATTTTACGGCTGTGGTTATATGATGACGTGGACTTGGCAACGCTGCAATGTTATGTGCTCCCACCAGTTCCTTTTTATCTTTATATTTGTTGATAAAAAATATAAAAATCTACATATTATTTAATGTATAATATAAAAAAACTTGTTATTCCAGTTTTATTCAAATGTATAATTTTGTAAATGTTTAAAAACACTACATTTTTTTTTACTATTTCATTACTTAGTATAAATAGAAATTAAATCTTACAATATTTTTCCTTTTCGAAAAGTACGAAAATTTTCATTTTTCAATTATTAATTTTACATGTAAATTTATTTACAATTTGTTTAGATTTTCTGTATTTATTGTTATAAAATCTTTAAACCTTTATTGCTATACTCCCAGCTAGTGAGTCATCTTTTGTACCTTCGCAAATAATTAATCAAGAATCATAGATAAATTGATATGTTTTTTAGATATATGGTGAGTTTGTAAGTCATTCAATAAATCGTTTATAGGCATCTTTGCAACGATAACCTATATGCTGCTATAGTAAAATAGTCAATTTCATCAATTAATTTCTCAGCACCCATATGGTGCACATCTTTGTATAACGTACCAATGGATAGACAATTATTTTTTTTACAGCATATTAAAATTACATGACATTCCTAAATTATATCGATTGAGTGATTTTCTACCTTAAGCTTTCTTCTCTTTTTTTTAAAAAATGAATTTTCGATAGAAAATAACGAAGTTACAGCAATTTGAAAATTGGCAAATTTGTGGAAATTTTTAGGGGGACGTTAATTTTTTTGCGAAGAGTGTTTTACCTGTAAAACCAAATCAATTTTATTTTAACATTAATTTTCTTTAATTTTAGTTCAAAATAAACCACTTAAGCTTCAAAAAAAACTTCGTCACAGAAATTAAATTTTGTTCCTCTGTGTAAAATATTAATATTTAAATATGATATCCTGGCCGTAAAATCAAATCAGTATAATTTTATCATTGATTTTTCTTCATTTTTGGTAAAAATAAAACAATTGCACATAAAAAGAACCGAGTTACAACATAGTGTTCAACTGTGTTCTTGGCAAAATATATACACCCGAAAACAATTTGTCGAGGCCTTAACGTTGTGATTCGGTCATGTGGGCAAATGTTGACAATTTTCAGAGCCTCACAAAACACTGTGAGGCGCAAAGAGCAAAACGCTCATGGGAGCAAATTGGGTTTTTGCGTCCGCTGGTACGAAAAAACTGTTGCGAATAAATAAAATAATTTGTTGTCTAAATTAAAAATGTTAATTTTTTCAGTTTGATCGACGACATCGTCCTGAGCTACGTAGTGAGCATGGTCGAGGAAAGCGCTCTCGAAGAGGACCTCGACGTGGAGGGTCTCTGCGAGATGGTGTCGGCATGTCTTCCTGAATTTTCTACCATTGAAAAAGAGGCTGTGTCGAAGTGGCTGTTAGATGTTGAGAGTAAGCTTCGCGAGGACAGCAAAGAGAACGCCAACTGCCAGCCGCAGGATCCGCTCAGTCACATCAGTCTAAGTGCTCTTTTGCCGCCGGACACGCAGCGGCTCAGGGTCCACCATCTGTCCGAGACGAGCGACGCTGGCAGCGACTCCAGCGGCGAATACTTTGCTGAAGTACTGCTAAATCCTGATTATTAGTCCTTTTTTTAGTAAAATTTGTTACTTTTTTCTTTTAACCCATTGAGCTACTGCTGCAGGACAAAAATACGTAGCTGAATGAGTTAGGGTAGCTGAAGACAAAGTCTTTTTTAAATTAATTTATTAGTTTGTTCACTTGAAGGGTATGCACTTTTGTTAACAGAAATATTTATTTTGTTTGCCAAATTAAAAGTAATTTGTTTGAAAATTGTAAGTTTTATTGGTTTCTTTCAGGAATCTTCTTGGAATCAAGTTGCACTTTTGCAAGAAATGTTTCCTACTGCAAGTCCCGCCGAGGCGCGTCATTGTTTGTCGGTTGCCGGCGGTGACATTGCAAAAGCTGCTCAACTTGCTTTGCACAGACAAGAAGCTGGTCAGAGTATTGTTAGCAATTTGGCAGTACTTTCGGTGAGTATGAAAATTAATTTTCTAAATGATTGTATTTTTTTAAACGACATCGATCGCGATGTTAACCTGACCAACGTTTAGATATAAAAAAATCAATTTCGAATTTGCTTTCTTTCGAAAACAATGTACCGTCAAATGGAGCATTAATAGGAAGTATTTATAATACTTTGCACTATTATCAAAGAAGATTTTTATCTCTGATTTCATTTACTAATTTAGTTTCATTGATTTTTTTAACAATTACTAAGTTGAAAAAGTTTAATACAATCGTACAATTTGAAATAAATGATTAAATAATTAAACTGTACGTAAATTTTCATTTTGTTATAAATAACAATTGTTTTTTATACACTTTGCACATTACACATGATTTTAATATTAATATTTTTAAATCATTTTATTAACATTGTTACATTTTGGCATAATAATGTAAGTTCTATTTTATTTAACAAGTTGGTGCAAAGTTTTATTATATCAGTAAAATGTTGTTCCCATTATTAATATAATTAATAATTAAATGCAAATTAATGAGCTTTTAGTACACGGTTACAAAGTATAAAGATCTTTAACTATTAAACGAAATTTGAAATCAAACAGTTAAGAAAACTCGTGCAAATTTGCCCCATTTGACAGGAAAAATCTGCAAAAATTCAGCATGAATTTTCAACCAATAAAAATGAAATAAACTTTTAAGCATTACCCTACATTTTGCTTTGGATGAAGAACAAATTTAATTTAAATTCTAACAAACAACTGTCTTTTTTTAAATATTATTTTTCTTGCAATTTTTCTTTAGTTATTTTCTAAAGTAATTTGAAAATAACTTTTTAGAAAAAGTTTGTTAGGTCAATATAAAGTTTCGAATTACAAGTAATTTTGTCGAAATTGAAAAAAATGTTTGTTTGCAGCAACCAAATGGTCGCAACAAAGCCCGCGTAAACGATGAGGAACTGAAGTCACGGATTATCGCGCGATACAGTTACGTGGACCGCGACGATGACTCGCGTGAGCATCGTCCGGTGGAGCCGAAAACCGAGCCAAAGAAGCTCGTGCGTTACCTAGACAACAAAATCGTAAGTGTAAAAGGCGAGCGTTACACAGAAATTAAGCGCGGCGGACTTGACGAGGACGGTAACGATGGCTCACGAAAGCGGGGCCATTGTCGCCCGTAACCAGCCCCCCCGCCTCCACCCCCTGACCCACCCCCTTGGAGGCACCTCGTTTGTTCGTATTGACTATAACCAGAGTTGTGCGCGTTACTAAAAAAAGAAACAAAAAAGATAAACGTAACCGCTGCATTAAAAACAAATTATTATCCTTGTAGATTATTAACGAAGTTAAGGTTACGTTGACACTCAAATAACGCGTAACTGTCACTTAATCTCAAAAGTAACGTTATTTTTTCGTTACTTTATTCAAAAAGTAAAGTGTACTTTGTCGAAAAGAAAATGTTTTGCGACACTAAATTGTTAGAATTAAGTGGCTCCTGCTGGGCAACGTTAGCACTTGTATAGAGGGCGCTGTCAGGATCTTATTTGTAAATCTTTTAAGATTTTTATTTGAATGAAAACTCAAATGAAAAAGTGTTTGGTATGAAAAAAATAATACATTTATTTATTGGAAATTATTATTGGGTTGTTGTAGATGGCACTGAGAAGAGCGCCATCTAGTCAAGTGTATTTATCGGTAGCAAAAAAAAATCTCCTTAAAGATTTGAAAGATGACACAGTCATAAATTGTCATCTGCAAACAATAATTTAAAAAGGAGTTTTAAAAATAATGATTTCGGGAAAAAATGACAACAAAATTGTTATTATATGCAGCAGCGCCACCTGTACGAGAAAAAAGAACAGTTTTATTTAATAATTATTCGTATGTCTTTGATTATCTACGAGTAAAAGATTGAATATTTCGATGATACACGAACAAAAATGTGGGAACTTTTTAGATGGTGCTGATCGGAATTAATATTAAAATACATCAGCGCCATCTTTATAATTTATCTCCAATCTTAAATATTGATTTGTATGTCAAACCAAAATACTTTTTATTTGTTTTAAAAAATAAATTTGAAAATATGATTTACTTGTATAAACTTATAATTTTTTTAACAAGTTTTTTTTTATCAATACTATCATCAAAATATTCAATTAATAATTTTTCTACGCTTTTTACCTATTTATTAAAAAATCGGTTGTTTATTCAGAATTACGAGTGAAAAACAAAAGTGATAAAAAGAAGAAAGACTATTTTTAAGTATATTTAGTTCACAGACTAAAAAATCTCCTGACTGTTTAGTTGTAAAGTTAATTTATTTCTTCATTTTAAAAATAAAAACTGGTGATAATCATACTAATAAATAAAAAAAGAGGTGTATCGCTCGACTTTGATAGTTCACAATCCAACAATGTTTAACGCTTTTGCGTGTACATAAATAATGTAAAAGTATTTTTTTGATCGAGCATACAATAGCCATTGTGCTCAGAATTGCGTTATCCAGATTTGGATAAACAAAAAAAAAACAAAAAAAATTAAATTCAAAGATATTGTAGTTACGCTATTGTACAGAAGGAAATGAGAGGAACTAGGAAGCAAAGAATCTGGTGACACTTTGTCTTACACTTTTTTTTGTATAACAAATAATTTTTTTAAATTGATTTATTTTAAGTTCAAAAATCGCAACATTTATAAACTTTTATTCTGAATATAACGCCATTTGTATTTTGAATATGTGTACATATAGTCATAAAAAATGTAATTTATTGTTTGGCCAGTGTGGCGATTTATAAGCAAAATGTCATCAATTTTCTATTAAAAAAATAATTTAATGGAATCGAGTGTTATATAAAGTCTAAAATGGTAGATGGAAGGAGATTATTAACAATTAAGAAAGAAAGTTAGTTGGCTATTGTAATCTCGGCAATATCACGTTTATCATAATTCTATCGTCCCTTTTAATCTTACTTTCCATTAACTTGCATTTATGAAAACGCTTAAGATATTACTTCCACGAACCCATATGACGTTAAAAATGTACAAAATTTTGAAGAGTTGTTTTTGAAGACAT